>OX451391.1:22037284-22077754 GCA_949629135.1 Eremobia ochroleuca
GCGCCTCCACTGGGCGCATTTCTCGGATGAAAAATGAACGCGATCAGCACATCTGAACCGCAAACGCGGTCAAGACGTCTGTCGGCTGTCAGTGTCAATATTACATAACAATGATGACACTGACAAGTGTTGAACGCGGGTTAGGTATGCAGATCGCGTTCGGTTTAATTGGTGAAATTCACATTTATTTGTAAGAATTGTCCTCACCTGCTGTGTGTTGAACTGTCCGCCGCCGAAGAAGTTCCTTCCCCAGACGTCGATGCCGATATAGAGGTCGGTGAGGCGGCCGGCCGCCTGCGCCTGCTCGGCGCTGCTCTCCACGTCTTCGGGAGCCCACGAGTAGTTCGTGAACAGTCCGTCGCAAGCCTCAAAGAACGCCCTACAACAACCAACCACTACACTACTTATATCATCTTGTCGTCGTCTAAATAGCTGGGTGAACAACAACGGGCAGACATATTTATTATCAAACAACTGAATAGAAGACTAACAAATTTTTTTCGCAGAGTTTATTCTGCCAGCTGAGGTTGCCCTCGATGGTGACGCTGTCGTACCACAGCAGCGTGGCGTGCGGCAGCTCTTCGTGCAGCAGCCGGTGGAAGTAGTGAACGAAATTCAGCAGCATCTCCGGCACCGTTACCTGAGCACAGAAGCGGATAACGCAGATGTTTAGGCCGTCCGCTACGTGAGGCGGACGTCCACGACGGAAGCTGTGCGGACGCGGGTGCGGACGCAAGACGTCCCAAGCCAACCTGCGGTGCTCTTTGACTTTCCAAACAATGAACCGCGCGCGGACCGTCTGTCGCGGACGACTGTCTAACGCAGCGGACGGAACTAGTTCTAGACCGCGACTTTGATCCCATGTAACATACGATGCCAGCGAACCTCCCGTTAACGCATTTTCATTCTTTATGCCATACAAAACAAATTTAAATATTTTAGAAGGTTGAGAAACATTTCATGAAGCTAATGATTGATGGTAATTAGTCATAATTTATGATAATTAAATATGATTTATAAAAACAATAAAAAAAAAACCTTGTTCTCAACATTAAGAAGATAGCCGTCGAACTTGAGAGTTTTAGCGATAGCAACCAGTGCGCTGGCTAGGTTCCGATATTGTAACTCCGAAGATAGCATCTCATCCCAAAAGTCCGCACCTTCTGACCACTCCGTTATTATAGTCCCTGTTATTAATATCATCTCTTATTATCATAAATATTTATATCTACATACAGAACAACTTTTACTATGGGACCAAAACAGAAATCGCTAATAAAAATCAACTGTTCCCTGCATTTTGACGAGTTATGCGACCGTAAATGTAGGGAACAGCAGATTTTTTTTTTTCGTTCTTTCTATTTTGGTCCCAGGAACCATTAGAAGAAATTTAACACGGCGGTTTTTCTCTAGAAACTAAAGTTCAGTAGGTACCTACTGCAGTAATAGCAAATCCTACATGTTCTTTTTTTTGACATACCTACTTACATCCTACTTTAAGTTTAAATGCAACCTTTTTTTGACACTTTGCCTGACAAAAAAAAAAACTAACTTTCGAATAATGAACTAATAATAAAAATAAAATTTATTCAAAAATATCCTTATATTTTTGAATAAATTTGAATATATTTTTATTATTATTATTTTATTATTTAAATTTATTAAAAAAATAAGGATATAAAATATGTATAAGGATATTTTTGGATAAATTTTATTTTTAATATTATTATTAGTTCATCATTCGAAAGTTAGATTTTTTTTGTCAGGCAATGTTCAGAACTTGACATAACAATAAATGATTAAATAATCACATAGGTAATTGAGGAGGTAACATGCAAACAGGCTTAAGTCACAATAATTTAAATTTTCAGAATACTGTAAAAATCTGTAGTAAGTAACTACAGATTTTTTTCAGTATTCTGAAAATTACATTACAAATTACAATTAAGTATATTATTATTTTATTTTCATTATTACTTTATAATTACATTATTGTGACTTAAACCTGTTTGCATGTTACCTCCTCAATTATCATATTTATCTTATTGATACACATGTAAAAGGTTTATAAAATTATATAAGGTGCAGCGGGGCAATCTCGACAGCGGGAAATTTCAACTAATCTTAATAACTTCTACATTTTACTTTATTTGAGTAAGTGCCATCTATGACCGGATAGCTCAAAAGCAATTTCATAATTTCTACATAGATAGACACTGCTAGACCCAATACTGTTTGATCGACACGGCCATTTTGTTTTCTTCTCTTTTTCTTGTCTGCACGTGCAAATTAGTGTCTCACATTTTTGCGAAAAAAAGTGGTAATTAATGTGTTTTTCGAAGATTTTCAAAGGTAAGACATTTAATTAAAGCCTATTTCATGTTTTTAGCTATTTTTTTCTGTTGTAACTTGCGTTTTAACAGCATTTTGGTGTGAGTTTGAATAACCCCACCTGGATTCTAATGGCGGCTAATTTCAACTTTTTTGCAGTTGGAATTGCCCCACCAGATTTTATATGGAAATGAACAAACACTAGTGATGTGCATGTTTCGATATGTTTTGTCGATGTAAATACTTTACAAATATTTAACTTGTAGCTATATTATTATAATCTTTCTATTCGCAGGATCGCAACACGATTCAAATCGATGCATTTCGAGGGATCTTTCAATTTTTTACTACTTTATTAATTTATTGCAGATGGTTCGCCACTATAGAAAAAAAAAACGGACAAGTCATACACAATGGCAGAATTGCAGCAAGCAGTGCAAGATGTCAAAAATAAAGTAATGACGAGTTACCAAGCTGAAGAAATATATGGCATTCCTAGATCAACCATTGCATCTTAGTCCTAAATTATAAAATTGCGTAACGTTTATAATAATATGACCGATTGTAGATTTAGAACGAGGGGTGCGCTGGTTCTATTTTAAATACATATTCCTTTCTTAAAATGAAGTTTTGATTTATGATTAGTGAGTAGATAGCAGACCAAAAGAGACCTTTAGTAGATAGCAGACCAAAATTATTTATTGGTGTATCTATCGACTTCGTTCCCATCACTATTAACTATGGCGAGCAGTCGAAATTACCCCGCCTAAACCTTTACACTATTTGCGCTGTAGCATGGTGCGGGTGACAGTTGCCCGTATGACGTTGACATTTGTCAGTACCACGTAGGGATGTGAGGTTATGCAATTCATTTTTATCGCTAACGATACTCGCAGCGTGAATCTAGTTCTCTTTAATATTGTTATGAAAATTAGTGTATTATTCAGTTGTGCAGTGTAACTACGTGTGTGCTACGTGTATAAACTTGTCAATATAAATGTTTTATGGCTACATAATTATCTTTGTACTTATATAAAATAATCAAAATCGAGTTTATGTTTTTTTTTTCGTGACAACATTTTTGCTCTATGGTGCATCGGCGCGGCGGCCATGTTGTTTACCCGTGCGATGCTGTGAGTGCGAGTACGAGTGCAAGCGCGTTATATTGTGACTTAATGTGACACGTATTACGATTTCATTGTTTGTTTTCATTTTTGTTAAATTGTTATTTGTTATAAGTTTGTTGAGTTTGTTGTTATTACCATGCCTAAGCATACAAAAAAAACTGTTTTGGGTAGTCAGGCCAGGGAGCTTGTTGTTCGCCTCCGAGACTACTTTGAAAGAGAACAACAAAATAATGGACCGTTGTTACCATTGAATCATATTGTAGAACGAGTAGCCGAAGCTCTTGATATTGGCCGCAATACTGTTTCGCGTATAACACGTGAGAAAATTGGCCAAGATGGGATGTTTGAAAATAAATTATCGACACCCAACAAAAAGCGGACCAAGGTGAAGCCAATCACAGATTTGGATGATTTTGCTAAGGTTGCTATTAGAAATCATATTTATGATTATTATATTATATAAAAAAATATGATTGACATGTAAAAGTGTTTGTACAAACCTACTTACAGAAAATAAATCATTTATCATTTATCATTTATCATTATAGAAGAATGGAGCTACCCACATTGCTCAAGCTTCTAAAATCATTAAAAGAAGCTGACTTGTTCAAAGGAGGTATTACTTCGCTACGGCAAGTTATAAAAGATATTGGCTTTGTTTACAAAAAAGTTAACAAAAGAAAGATTATTATGGATAGGACTGACATTGCCCTAGCAAGATGTAGATTTTTAAGGAAGGCCAAAAACATAAGTGATTGGAGCAAAGTTGTCTTTTTGGATGAAACGTGGCTAAACGCCAACCACACAGTGGGTAAAAGTTGGACCGACGATACGGCACAATCGTGTACCAAAGTGCCGGAAGGCAAAGGCGAACGCCTTATTATTTGTCACGCAGGTACAGCAAGTGGATTCGTCCCTGATTGTTTGCTGGCTTTTAAGTCAAAAAAAACTACGGAGTATCATGAGGAGATGAATTACGAAAAATTTCAAGATTGGTTCATAGGTCTATTAAACAATTTAAAAGAGCCTATGACCATAATAATGGACAACGCACCCTACCATTCGGTGCAAGTTAATAAACCCCCAAACCAATCCAACCACAAAAGCGAGTTGGTGAAGTGGCTGAGTGAAAACGGAGTTACAGCAGATATAAAAATGTTAAAGACGGAGCTTATTGCCTTAGTCCGACGCCATAAGCCACCAACTCCTACCTATGCTCTGGACGAGATGGCAAAAGAAAAAGGCCACCAGGTCCTTCGACTACCACCCTACCATTGCCAGTATAACGCTATTGAGCTGATTTGGGCCCAAATAAAAGGTATGCTTTTAATTTCAATTCCCATTTTGAAGCTTTATAAAAAAATCAGCTTTCCGATCGTAGCATGTACCTAGTTTAAAAACATTACCAGATACTAGATTAGGCTGATTGATGATTATTTGAATACTTTTTTTTATAAGTTCGTTTATTTTTAGGTTACGCCGCAAGAAATAATACTTCGCCGCCATTTACGGCAAATAAGATGTTGGCCCTATTACAAGAGGCCATCAACAATGTTCAACCTGAAGACTGGTCGAAGGTCGTGAATAAAACAAAAAGGGACATTATGTCTGATTGGGATCGTGACATACATATTGACAACATAATTGAGTCATCGTTAATAATATCCGTCACAGATTCAGATGATGAATTGAGTGACAATTCAGATGTTCCTGACTCTGATATGAGTTTAGACGAATAACATGTATTTTTTTTTAGCAACCTTTTAAGCAACCTTACCCTATAAATGTTCTGTTGTATAATTAGACCTTTTAAAAATAAAAATTGACCTACGCACAATATACGTTTTTTATTATAAAAAATATCGACTATCCATCGTAGCAGTACATCCCATCACTAAATACGTCTATGGCGTTACGTTATACGCATAACACTTTGCTTAATTTTTCATTCAATTTGATTTTATTTCTTGATTAGAACATTCTGGTTGGGTTTAATTTAATTTACTACAGTTATTAATTATTTAATATATTACGAATGTGGTACAACTGAAATACTAAGTCATAAATTGTAAATCGCGGCAACTTTCAAGAGTGAAACGAAATGTTACTGAAACTGTCACCCGCACCATGCTACAGCGCAAATAGTGTAACGTGTTTTTATTCAAAAATGAGTGTAGCTGCATAAATGACAAGATTAAATTTAGATTACCATACCTATAAAAAAACTCTGCAACTGACTAACATCAAGCTAAGAGCTCTAGAAGAGAAATTATAATTAATAGTTGGAATTGCCCCACGGAGGGGGAATTACAACTATTTTTGCCTTTTTTGACAAAAACACATTTTTAAGCCTATCTATTGAATATTTTTCAATATGAGTTTGTAAAAATAATACACAGATAATGACTCTGGAGCGTCAATACATTACATTTTTAATAAAACTATATCATCTAATATTTTTATACCTTCAAAGTTGTGGTTTAGGTTTTACCAGTCGAGATTGCCCCGCTGCACCTTATTACAAACAATATTTACTTTAGCACAAGTAATAACTTCTCTGTATCTTCATAGGACATAATTTGAAGAGTCTGCATAAGGATTTTCTTGCAGTTACTGTGATTTAAGGAGTAGATGTTTCCTTTATCAATTAGCCTATTATAGAGTAGCCGTCCGAGGTACATATTTTAGCTGTGAAAGCATGCTTTGTGCTTTGTTGAGAGATAACTATATCTTTCCATCTCCTTTTTGTAAATTCAGTGCTGTATGGAAGAGCTGCGTGTTGTTTTAGTACAGTGCTCATTATAAATAACTGTCAAACTGTAAGTACTTTACAAGCTTTATACAGGTTGTTAGTGGGGAAAAGAAAAGGGCGGCGAGTAGCCACCTTGAGAATAGCTCTTTGTGCTCTTTCAATGGGCAATAGCAAAGTTTTACTCGCCCCACCCCATGAAGTGATACAGTAAGTCAAAATTGACAAAGAGCAAAGTATACTTGCCTAATTATTATAGGATCTGCAATACATCGTATCTTTTTGAATATGTATATCAGCTTACGAATTCTATTATATAGAGCTTCTATATGTGGTCTGAAGGAAAGGGCTTCATCTGTTATAATACCCTACCTGGGTATTTTATTCTGTTCTCTGACAAGTGATATTTTCCTTCAGCTTGTGTCACTAGTTAAAAAGCCACCAGTGCTGATAGGTTGGAAACATTTATTTCAGTTACTTACATAAAAAAATTATGTAATGTTGTACCTTTAATCTCACTGTGAGTGATGTGTCAGTGTTTCTTTTGAACTGAGGTATGTTTTCTGTCCTTTTGATTATTCAAAGACTATCTAATTTTTTTTCATTATTTTTATCCGATTTCTTCTCATTGCCATAGGACAGTCCACCACAAAAATCAGCGAGTCATGACTCCCGTCGAAGAAGCCATGCATTCCTTTCCTTTCTTTGTCTGGTATATATAATTCTACTCCTTTTTGGTATAAGAGATTCAAATGGTTACTCAATTCTTATTGTGCGTTGTTTGTATAGGATACGCCTGAGGATTTAGCAAACCAAGTTTTCGGCCCTACCCTTCCATCATTCTGTTCCTGGCTGAATTACAATGGAAAGTGGGTAGATTCAAGCGAGCAGCTTTCAACATACCTTCATTTAAGTTTAAATGAGTATTCGATCAGGATTATGGATTCCTACTGACAGTCATGTCAACATGACAAAACGTTCAGGAGTGGATTTGACGAATAATTTATATCCTTCTCCTAGTGGTCTTGTTTATTCTGATCTAAAAAACATTCCTATGGTTTGATACATTATTACTGGTATATGATATTTTTTTTATGTGATTACTAACTGTAAAACACAGAATACTGCAGGTTTAATTTTGTTTGTTCATGGTTTCGATGGCCTAATTTTTAACTGCAGTTTAAACTCATTGTGTAACCCAACTAATTTTAAAAACATAATTTAAAGTATGAAAACCTTAAGTATTTATTACTTTACTTTGAATTTTTATAAGCCCGTCAGACAAATGTAACAAGTAACCTTTAAGATAGATACATCTTTCTACATTTTGTTTTTATTTTGTAATACTTTTTATATTTGGTATGTTTTTAATGAGATAAATTTATGTGTTTAGTGGCGAAAAGAATATATGTGTTTTTCTTTTTCCGTTACACTACCTACACAGGCTTAAAAAAAACACCTGTATAAAGGTATAAAATGTCCACGTAGGTGAGATTTATTAAAATGGAAGGTGTATTGAATGTCCCAACACTGCTGCACATGCTCATGTGCACAAGAAGGGATAAACTTCAATCATAGCCACACCACAGCAATTTTGTCAGCTATAATTTCTATACTGAGAAATAACAGTTATTAAGTTTTCTGCACTAGTTTCAAAGCTCTCAATATATTAATAAAACTTTGATGCCATACCAATAACTTTAACGCCATGTGCATGTCCAATATTGATCCAGCCAACAGGAGGTATTGTAACCAAGTGGTGACTAAAGTAACAAAATATATCTATTCCAGCCCAGTTGTAGAATGTGTATGCATCGGAATTACTGGTCCCATCAATAATACTGAAATTAAAAAAAATGAATATACTACATGTCTATACAGTACACACCACAATCACAACATGTATGTCAATATTTAATAGAATCACTATGACTATGGTTATTTTAGTTTTGTTTATTAACCTTTCGTATGCCGGCCGGAACGCAGGTCTGCGCTCCAAATTCGGAACGATCTGCGCGATTTTATTACTTTTTTCGAAAAAGCATCTACATATTTGTTTGTTTTTTCGAAAAAACTAATAAAATTGTTTTTTTGAGTAAATTTAAAACCACGCAGATCTACGTTTGAAGCTTTTAAAAATTGGAGCGCAGACCTGCGTTCATACGAAGGGTTAAGTTAAAAGAGGAAGAAACAGTGTATGCCATTATAATTTTCAATTATCTTTACCAGTCATCGTGATAATTATTGGCCATATCATGGCACACCAATGTCTTAGGTAAACTTTTGGATTCATGTCGTTTAACTTCATCTAAGTCCGGGTCGAAATGACAGAAAGTTTCGGGTTTATCGAGCGAATGGTAAACAGTATGTGTATTAATCTCTATATTTCGGATTAGAAGATCACTATGCGGCGTCATTTCTTTACATAAAGTTCTCCAAGGTGGTGGATTTTCTAAAAACAACATTATTTCACTGAAGGAAAGCAGAGGTTTGCAGATGAAACGTGAGTCAGTCTTCGATTTTAATTGCTCTAAATCTAATTGATTTGCGATAGATTTTCTCTGTTTTGGCATTTCTAAATCACTTTGCTCTCTAATCACAAGAACACTGAATAATATTATGCACGTAGTTGAAAATACAGAAAATACGAATTCAATGGTATTTGTTTACGTCCCCTACGGCAGCCGTCAAGTTGACAAGACAACTGTCTAATCGAGACAAGGCGGTACAATAGTGGGCACAGATCAACCATCAACCTATTTTATAATTTGATAATGCGCTCTTATCGTGGCATAAACTAGAAAATGTGCCAAGGACACTATGCGAATCTCTTATTATTCTCAATTTATATTGCAAATCTGACGTGCAATATTTTCAAGCTTAGACCATTTAACCTAATAAAAATGGTCTAAGTTTGTAGGCATAAAACTCTTAAAAGACACAGTACTGGTGTTCAACTGCACGGAAGCCGACCCCAATATAGTTAGGGCAAAACAATTAAATGGCATAGCCATTATTGATGGCATAGCAAGTATTGAGATGGAGTAGGAAAAGTTCAATCCGCGACACTAATTTAGTAAATAATACTCATTCGAAAATGAACTTGAGGAAAATTCTTGGTAAGTTAGATTATTTCGTGAAACAGACGACCGTCAAATAAAATCGCAGAATATAATATTATAGTCAAAGTTTGAATTTGTTTAACTCAGAACGAAAAATTGCGCTGAAAGGACCATGGGGGATTTTGTATGAACCCCGTCCCCACCCTGCAACAGTCATGGTATACATGTTAATTTGTTCATTGGGGACCCAAAAGGCCTAATGTACAGACGCCAGCACATCAAGCTACCCGAAACTGTCAGATTTTCCCAATTAACTTTGAACCTTTTGCTTTAGCGATAAAGTTGAAAATCTATTAAAGAAATCTGACAGATTGTAGTAGCTTGATGTGCTGGCGTCTGTACATACCTGTGTTAGTATCAAAAACTATGGGGATTATTTATAATAATAAAAAAAAACTTTTCGGTGGAAATGTATTTATTTGTTAACAAAAAACATTTTTTTTCACAAAAAAAAGCATCTTTCACGTAAAAAAATGACCATTATATACAGCCAGAAATGTAGGGAACAGCTGATTTTTTTTTCGCGATTTCAGGTTTGGTCCCATAGTAAAAGTTGTTCATAATGATGAGTACAATGACCTCTTAAGAGGTTGTTGGTGTTTTACAAATAACCCTGTATACTACATTAGAGGTTCTGCCCTCAGGTGCTACTGCTAACACACTCAGGCTGTGAGATGAGCTCATTCTCGAGCAGGCCACGTAAAGCTGGCCGTGCGAGAAGCATTCCCCTCTAAGATCGATTCCCACTGTTTTCAGTGACTGACCCTGAGACTTATTAATCGTCATTGCGAAAAATACCTTAAAGGGGAACTGCAGCCTTTTAAACTCGAATGGGTACTCCGACGGTATTAGTGGTATCCGCGATATATACACGGATTCACCTCGAGCACAGCCAGTAAATAATATTTTTAGGAATCAGAAGTGAAATACATTAAAAAAAAATAAACAACCTTTATTTTCTCTTAATTGCACTTTTTACAAAATTATAAAATTAACAAAAAGAACACTGTAAATACTAATCAAATAGAAATCACACAAGCAAAATGGATTAATTAATACATGAACAAAAAACATAACCGAAATAACAAGCACACGATAATGGTCAGGTAGCACGTCCGTCCCGAGCGCCGTCCAAGCAAAAAAAGGGGCGCTGCCGCACCGCTCGCTTCTTTTTATAGGCTTCCGTCGGTTACCGACTGATGGCGTGACTTTTAAAGTGTCGGCTCGCCTTCAGTTACCAACACGGCCTCTCCTGATGCTCTGACGTCCTCGTCAGCTCCAGATGATGGTCCTGCCTGATCTGTAGCAGCGTCTTCCAATAAGACACCTGTGTCTTCATTGTCTCCTGCAATCAGACAGTCATATTACGTAAAGTGACTGACGTAAAAACAAAAGTCTCCTGTAATCAGACAGTCACATTACGTAAAGTAACAGATGTAAAAACAAAAACATCCTAGATAACTCAAAGGTAATGCGCATTACACATAAATTATGACATATCAAAATCTTAGCTAAGAACACACCAAGTAGGTCACTTGGTCGCGTTGCAGACAGAGGCACCTAGTTAGCGTGTCTCACAACGGCTGTCGGCATAGGCACTTAGTTAGCATACCGCCCAGACTTTTACAGACACTGTCGGCATAGGCACTTAGTTAGCATACCGCCCAGACTTTTACAGACACTGTCGGCATAGGCACTTAGTTAGCATACCGCCCAGACTTTTACAAAACACTGTAGGCATAGGCTCTTAGTTTGCATACCTCCCAGTGGCTGTTGACATAGGCACATTGTTAGCGTATCACACAGACTTCAAAAACAATACTTGCCCTCAAAAAATGCGGCGCATGTCTCAGGAGTCCATTCACCCTTCCAGGGTACCATGAACTGTGCAGCAGCATATGTGGTTTTCCCGTAACCACCAGCCAGAAGTTGCAGCTCATAGCGGCCATGGTCCAGGACTCCAACTACGCGGTAAGGTCCGCGCATACCAGGATCAAGTTTCCCCGTGGACTGGGAATACTTGATAACGAAGACCAGGTCATCTTTGCTGTAGGCACGTGGAGGCTGTCGGTCTTCATTAGCACGCCTGTCTTGATCGGCTTGATTTTTGCACAACCGTTCGGCCGTCCTTTGTCTCCTCAACTCCCGTAGCGGTTCACGGTTTTCACCAGACAGTTCGATGGCAACGTCTCGGATTAGTGTGCGAATGACTGGGGTAGCTCCTTCGGCTCCGATGAGCAGGTTTAGCGGGGACTGCTGGGTGGTCTTTTGCTTTGTCATGTTGAGAATCAGCTGTAATTTCCACAACTGTTCAGACCATTCCCCTTTCCGATGGTTCACCTCGATCCTCAACATGTTAAGGAGGGTGCGAACGTAACGTTCCACCTGACCATTGGCGTGGTGCATCTCGGGGGTAATGTAATGAATCTGACAACTTAAATCATTCATTAGTGACACAAAACCAGATGATTGGAACATCCTACCTCTATCACATACAATTGTCTTAGGTGTTCCAAACAAAGACACAACATTTTGCATGACACGTTTTAGCTCATTTAAGTCCTGAGTACAAATAGGGTTTAATAAACAATATTTTGTGAAAGAATCCACAACAACTAAAACGTGTTTATTACCGTTAGATACTACCAATGGGCCTAGAGCATCTATATGTAAGGTGTCAAAAGGAACATTTGGTTTTGTCCATGAGTTAATTGGTTGTAATGGAGCTCGTGGGACTCTCTTGTGAGCTATACATGTGAGGCAGTGAGATATATACTTAGCAACAAAAGCTCTGAGACCAGGGAACCAAAAGTGTTTTAAGATAAGATCAGTAGTTTTGTCAGCGTTAATATGGCTATGTTCATCGTGGAATATTCGGAGGAGGCTCAAACGATGTCCTTTTGGTATGTAACAAAGTAACCTGGACTCTTCACCTACAGGTGTGAAGCGATAGTACAAGATATTATTGCGTTTAACATAGCGTGAAGAGTCCAAATTTCCCTCATCCAAAGACCTAATTAAGGTTTGAGTCTCCTCGTCTCCTGTTTGCGCTATTTGAGCCCAGTTACGCGGTTTCTCAATGTTATTTACCATATGTACGGGGTTACGGCTCAGATAGTCTGCGTGAGGTATCATTACCCCTTTTCTGTATTGAATGCTAAAGTTAAAGTCTTGTAGGTAGATCCACCACCTCGCTACCCTCGGGAGTAGATCTTTCTTATTTTGGGTGGCTTTTAAGGCATTGCAGTCTGTCACCACAGTAAATGGCATTCCTATGAGGTAATGCCTAAGATGCTTAAGAGCTTTTACTACAGCGAGCGTTTCCAGTTCATAAGAGTGGTAACGCTGTTCACTACCTTTCGTAACCTGACTGTAGTAGGCAACCACGCGCTTACTACCATCCTTATGAACCTGTAAGAAAACTGCACCATAACCTGCACTACTCGCATCTGTGTGAACCTCAGAGGGAAGCTCTGGGTCGAAAATGGCTAATATTGGCTCACTAGTAAGGCATTTAATAAGCTCATTGCGAACGCCTTCCTGCTGTGGTCCCCAGACAAATTCAACACCCTTACGCGTCAAACGAGCAATGCAAGCTGTTTTTATGGAATAATTAGCGATATACTTTCTGAAATATCCAGCAAGGCCCAAAAATTGTCTCGCTTGTTTGACGTTCTGAGGAACAGGTGCATTTACGAGTGCCTGTACCTTACTCGTTGAAGGTCGGACCCCACCATTGGATATAATTCTGCCTAAATATTCAATTTCTTCGCATAAAAATGAACACTTGCGCAAATTCACTGAGAAACCGGCCTTAGTCAGAACTGTCAAAACTTCATCTAATATCTGTAAGCCCTGGTCAATAGAACAGGACAATAACATACAGTCGTCGACGTAGACCAATACTTTTCCTGCCTCAATAAATTCGCGCAGTGTATTTGCAATAATACGTTGGTATACTATGGGTGCGTTGGCTAACCCATATGGCATTTTCAAATATTCAAAATGCCCTTCGGGCGTCACGAAGCCAGTTAAGGGTATTGATTGCTCATCTAATTTAATTTGTAAAAATCCAGTTGCCATATCCAGTACCGTGAAGAATTTTGACTTCCCTAGTCGATCAATGTGATCGTCTATTAAAGGTAAAGGATATCTATCCTTAACCGTGATTTTATTGAGTGCCCGGAAGTCCACACACATACGATCCGATCCATCCTTTTTTTTTACTAAAAGGATCGGACTCGAATATGGTGACTCTGAATCTCGTATTATGCCTTTACTAAGTAAGTCCTGAATTATCTCTCTAACTTTAAGCTTTTCATTGTAGGACATTTTGTAAGGACGATAATAAACAGGTACCTCACTGTTCAATCTGATGTGCATACAACCTGTGGTAACTGTAGTCGTAGCCGTACCAGAAATCATAAATGCGGAATATTTATCGAGAATTCTTGTGAGTTTCTCAAGATCTTCCCCGGTTAATGCAGTTTTAAAACCATTGGATTGCTCGCCAGATTGAACCGTAGAAACCCTCTTTAAAGATTTATCATGAGTTAAACGTTGAGAATCCCTGGTCCGTATAAAGGTTACCCCTTCCCTATTCAACACATCGGTACCAATAATAATTGGTGCGTTCATGAACTCACTAGGCACAACAAGCAAATCCACTTCGAGGGATATTTCCTCAAGCTTTATTACAAGTGTGACATAAGAATCGACAAGAATAATGGAGTTACTTATTCCTTTCAATTGTTTATTAATATATTTCTTCGAACAAGAAAAATGATTGACCACGGATGATGAAATCAACGAGACGTCCAATGCCCCACTGTCAATCAGGATATCTACAGGTATACCCTGAACTGTTCCAACTATTATGTCACTGGACTTACTTTGAACAAGGGCAGAGCAGAAGTTGACATTACTTTTATTAGACTTATTATCTGAACGCTGCTTAGCAAAACAAACACTAATATCATGACCCGCCTTTTTGCAGTATGCACATACTGCCTTATTTGGGGTAGAACTCGATCCAGATTTTACCGATTCAGATTTAATTTGTTCAGTCGCATTGTTTGATTTCGACTTTTTAGGACAACCTGCTTGTTTATGCCCTGTCTGACCGCAAGTGAAACATTTGGGACCCCGACCCATAAATGAATGTTTATTCTTGTGTGGGCTCTTATTATCTTTAGAACGCGAATTGTCACTTTGCTCCTTAGAAGTGGGTTTTACGAAGGTAGATAGGTAATTAACGAGATTGTCAGGCGTCAGGTTTGCATTGGTAGCAGTTGCTTTAATTTGAGGGTCTTTAATCCCTCTAATAACAATCGCCGCTATCAACTCATCTGATAGGCCTTTTACGATCCGTAAACGTAGTAAACATCTACGTGCATATTCAGCGTAGGTTGGGTAACTGTCTGAACTAGTGCTCATTACTTCATACAAAATACTCGCCACATCAATTTTCTTTACACAAAGTGACCGAAAATCCTTTTTAAAATTGCTCCATGAACGGTCATTTGTGACCCATTCACTAAGCCAAGTGTTAGCATCTCCCTTCAGACAGTTCCCAACGCGAGAAAGACACTCATTTTGTGACCAGTTATTCAAAACTAGAGCCCTGTCAACCTCGTCAAACCACTGATCAACATCATGCACATTTGGGTCAAAATTTGAAATGTAAAAATGATGAGTGCTAACTGACTTTAACGACTGTATTGCCTCCACAATTTTCTCCGTGGTTGCAGTCGAAACATCAGTAGCAGTACCTGTAGTTTCCGGCGTATCAATTACCCGTGAACGTTCTTCTAAAGCCTTCAACCGCGAGACAATAGTCTCAAGCGATCGTCGGTAAGGCGGTGACGCAGGGCTTCGCGTCCTCACGCGGCCCTCACGACGATCTCGTTCGCGCTTGGAACGGCGATCGCGATCCCGAGACTTGCTACGTGACCTTCTACTCCGCTTATGGCGGCTACGAGATCGGTTAGAACGCGGGGTACTAGTTTTTGAACGTGAACGGCTCGATCTATCCATTGTTAACTACTACCCGCTTTTATATAAAGTTGAAAGCACGAAAACTAGTTCTTATATTTGTGGGCGGAATGAATCTTTATCCCACTTCTGATTTTAGGAATCAGAAGTGAAATACATTAAAAAAAAATAAACAACCTTTATTTTCTCTTAATTGCACTTTTTACAAAATTATAAAATTAACAAAAAGAACACTGTAAATACTAATCAAATAGAAATCACACAAGCAAAATGGATTAATTAATACATGAACAAAAAACATAACCGAAATAACAAGCACACGATAATGGTCAGGTAGCACGTCCGTCCCGAGCGCCGTCCAAGCAAAAAAAGGGGCGCTGCCGCACCGCTCGCTTCTTTTTATAGGCTTCCGTCGGTTACCGACTGATGGCGTGACTTTTAAAGTGTCGGCTCGCCTTCAGTTACCAACAATATTATAATGGCCTCTCCTCTCCGACAATGTCACAATATGCCTAGATTAGCTGTCATCAGAAAAGGGTCTAAGTCTAAATATATGAGTATTGTGTGAAACTGAACACTTCATTATGGCAGGATACGAGTCTTACTTAACCATACCAAATTATCAACTATCGGCTTCGTATTGCAGAAAAGAAAGCGAGAGATGTGGAGCATGCAACCTGGCTCATAACTATCGCAAAGCATGTAAGGTCGAAGTCCTGGAACTTGCTGTATCGGACCGTACGGCACAGGTTACAAGACGCGACTATCAAGCGGTTTTGTGAAATAGCGGATTCTACAATCCATCTGCGACATATCTCATACTTTCCACGCGAACGAAGTCGCAGGCAGAAGTTAATATAATAACGGATGCTTTAGTTTTTATCTTTCTTTTTTAAAATCAATAATCTTTTTTTATTTTCAACAAAATTAAATAGTAAGATTATTCACTAAGGGGATGAAGCGGGCGCTATTTTAAATCCTGAACGCAACGAAGGATTCTAGGGCTCCCGAGCGTACCTATGCGTACTTAACTATGTATCTATGTGGAATTCCTTATTATACCCTCGAAGCATCCTAACGGCAGGATGGATTTTAATACATGAGATGTGTATCGACTCATTTGGGCTAGGTTTTGTTTTTATAAAATTAAAATGGCGTATTTTAGACGACAACAAGTTTCAAGACCTTAGGTACCTAAAGTCTTGAAAAAAAAAAAGAACACTGTATCATTACTATGTGGGGTATTAAAATAAAGGGTTTGGGGAGACGATTCCAAAAATATATCACACTAAAAGGATTAAAATTAAAATAGAATGACAAAATCAAAACGCGACTGCAACTAACTGAGCTCACTTTTCAAGCAGTCTGATGCAGTTGGTAGCATCAAATCTGAGATTGAACTAAAATGACATACTACGCATGTCGGGCTTTTTTTAATTTTTTCAATCTAATCCCATGCATTTTCATCAAAAACACAATAAATAATATCGTCAATGGAGCGTCAGCCCAAATGCTACATTCTAACGCGGGGGTGCATATTGTGTTGTCCTTACAGGCTACTCAAACAAATCCAGTTTCAATTAAACTGTACTAAAGGCTGTATAACCGGTCAACCTCAGCGAATACACTTTACAATCTCTCTCTCTCTCTCTTTACAATTTCTATATTTATGTCTGTAATCTATATGGTGTACATAATAAAGAGTATTCTATTCTATTCTATTCTATTCTTTGTTTCCTTCAACCTATCTCTCTGTGGAATGCACTCCTCCAGGAAATCAGATTATCCTTTAAAGTTAAGGTTCGCGAGCACATTCGCAAGAAGCTGGCGGTATCATCACAACGCAATAATATTTATTCCTCAATTTTCGTGATTGCACCTACTACTGTTTGTCTCTGCATCACCCAAAGGTTGACCGGTAGAAAATGCCTATGGCATTAAGTCCGCCTCTGTACATTTATATGCTTGAAGTATTAAATAAATAAATAAACCTTGGCATTGGCAGAATCATCGATAAAACGAGGGAGCCATTACTATAAAATTGGAATTGGAATGCGGCTGCGGGGTATACGCGCCACAGCAACCGATCATTTTGTTCGTTGACGGTGACTAAAACCTATGAAGTGAGAACTTTTTGATCGACCTGCCGGTCGATTCTGTAAAAATCTCACCGTGAAATCATAAGTGAAGTGAGCACTTAATAGTGTTAATTCCTAGCGAATGACAGCTCACTCCACACTCACTTCACCCAAGCTTTCACGGTGAGATGGTTACAGAATCGCACGGCTGTACATTAGTAGTACAAGTCTTTTTTTTTTTGTCAATATTTCCATACGATTTTCTCAGTTGTTGGTTATGTTTACATGACATATAATTTGAAGTTAGCGAGCAGGTGGTGTGAAAAATATTTATTATGTAATTTATTCAGCGCCAACTATTTTCTATACCTACTCGTTTTTTTTATGACATTTCTGTGTGACTATTGTGCCCTAAATACGATAAGCAAACATGAATTCAGGACACAGTTGATAACGCTTGTTCTATTTTGTTCTGTTTAATTGAATTACTCCCTGTGTGTAATTTCCACGGAACAGATAACTAAGCAGAGCTTGTGCTATGAGTACTAGACAACTGATAAACATACATATATATTTCTAAATACATACATATTATAGATAAATTACACCCAGATACAGAAAAAATGATCGTGCTCATCACACAAACATTTGTCCTGGGTGGGAATCGAACCCACGACCTTGCGTATAGTAGTCAGATTATTAGGGTTCCGTAACCAAATGGCAAAAAACGGAACCCTTATGGATTCGTCATGTCTGTCTGTCATTCCGTCTGTATGTCGCAGCCACTTTTTTCCGAAACTATAAGAACTGTACTGTTGAAACTTGGTAAGTAGATGTATTCTGTGAACCGCATTAAGATTTTCACACAAAAATAGAAAAAAAAAACAATAAATGGGGGTTCCCCATACTTAGAACAAACTGAAAAAAAAAAAAATCATCAAACCCATACGTGTGGGGTATCTATGGATAGGTCTTCAAAAATTATATTGAGGTTTCTAATATAATTCTTTCTAAACTGAATAGTTTGCGCGAGAGACACTTCCAAAGTCGTAAAATGTGTCCCCCCCATAACGTCTAAAATAAGAGAATGATAAAACTAAAAAAAAAAAAGATGTACAGACGCCAGCACATCAAGCTACCCGAAACTGTCAGATTTTCCCAATCAACTTTAAACCTTATACTTTAGCGATAAAGTTGAAATCTATTAAAGGAATCTGACAGATTGTAGTAGCTTTATGTGCTGGTGTCTGTACATACCTACCATATCCGACGAGTAAATGTCTTTGTCTTTGTCTAGCCGTGCGTACATAATGTTATTATGTATTATTTCTAACTTTTTAAATAATGTAAATGTTTTCTCCCTTAATTTTTAGTAATAGTAATAGTCCAATAATTATGCGTCAGAATATTGTTAAAGAGATGTTAATAAAATAAAATAAAAAAAATGATTTAAATCCATGGAATTAGTTTATACTTTATAAATCACGTTAATGTCAGTTTTTGACACGGTAAAAGTAAAATGTCAATTCAGAATTCAGATCAGCCGATCAGCCGCAGCCAGCGTTCAAGTGATTCTGGGATTTTGCTTGTAGTCATACAACAGTGTTTATACGGATTTGTAAGGCAGTTCAATTGACGCCAAAAACTGCCTGGAAATAAGAGTTCATAATACGCCCACACGTGTGCTTTTCATATTGAAAGAAAGCGAAGCGAGTGCCACTCTCTCACTACTAAGTAATGTAATGAAAAAGCAATTGGTTTACGTCAGTGAATTGGTAACTTGTATGATCTATTCACGAAATGCTACGTGAATTCCTGACCATTATCTTGTTAAGGGTTTCCCTAGTGCTGTACGAACCACAGTTAAATATTGCGTCTTGTATGTATCAAAGTAAGTTATATCAGCGCTGATTATTAGATTACCGCTTTCTGTTTTGCAGGCAACTCGCAGATTTAAAACCAGCGTTATAATAGTTTAGATTACAATTTACAAGACAATAAGAACTGCTGCTGAAAAAGAAGGCAAAGTATGTTCAGGAATTACTACTAATACACAAAATTATTGCTTTTCAATATACTTATGTATTCATTTTAGAAAGGACACACTGAGGGTGGAATGTTTTCAGTTAGTCACAGAATATAAGCAATAAAAAAAATCTATAATGCCTAAACGTTCACTGAAAACCAGGTACATTATTATTTTACATTATTTTTAAATAATCTGTCATGCAGAACATTTGTTTTTATTTGTAAATAAACTGATTATGTACAATAACAGCTATTGTGAGTTATTTTGCTGTGTTCAGGAGAGTGCTAGCCCTGCCAGCCGCCTGTAGCCTGCAGCCTGCATTGCAATGACATACACTTATTATAACTTGAATAGACATTGATTTTCTCAAATAAGTTTTTATACAGATGAACAACTTAATACTTAACGAGGAACCTATATTTATTTAATCTTAAACTATTTCCAGGATACTTCAGCTTTGTGTGATAACTTGTATATTTTTTATACTAAGTCTGAAAGCAATAATTCACTTCTTTGTAACTTATGGTGTGTACAACTACCCGCACATACCTGCAGGGGCTGTACAAACACAACTGTACAAGCAGGTCACTCCAAACCTAGTGCTCCAGAAATCTAAGCCTGATTGTAAATATGATGAAATACTTAAAAGTACTAGTTCTCTGCTTAATTGGGAAGTGCCAAGTAAATATGATGAGTTCTCAGCAAAGGGCTTAGTGAATGGTAGCTACGTGCCGGATCATTGCAATCCCCTATTCAGTGTTGCTTTAATAGTAGCTTACAGGAACAGACAGAGTCAACTAGACATATTCCTGCCGTATATGCATAATTTTCTAAGGAAACAAAACATACACTACAGGTGAGCATTTATAAATCTGTCTATGAAATAATGAGCATACAAGGAGCAGAGTTTTTGTTTTGTCTAAATATCATCATTCTCTTGCCCTTGACTCAATTTATTTGGGGTTGGCGC
The DNA here is from genome assembly GCA_949629135.1 of Eremobia ochroleuca. Lineage (NCBI taxonomy): Eukaryota > Metazoa > Arthropoda > Insecta > Lepidoptera > Noctuidae > Eremobia > Eremobia ochroleuca. Next base: position 22,057,685 of record OX451391.1, read on the forward strand.
AACATTTATTTTTCTTCCATACTTTTCTATTAGTTGGTCTGTAAAGAAATCACACAACAATTAAATCTGAGTTATATAGTACATCTATTGAAATAAAGCATTATATGCGTATTTAGTATATCAGATTACCATATGACATAAATACACTTTTAGGATATATGTGATAGAACAACAAGACGAGAAGATCTTTAACAAAGGTATTCTACTGAACATTGGAGCGAAAACAGCAATCAAAGACAAGTTCCCGTGCCTCATCCTGCATGACGTGGACCTGTTGCCACTGGACGAGAGCAACCTGTACGCCTGCACGCACTACCCGCGCCACATGAGCGCCAGCATCGACAAGTTCCGATTCGTACTTCCCTATGACTACATAGCAGGCGGAGTGCTCGCCGTTACATCTAAACAATTTGTGGCGGTCGACGGACTATCTAATAGATTCGAAGGGTGGGGCGGCGAAGATGATGATTTTTCCTTCAGACTCAGCGCGCATCATTTTGATTTAATCAGGTAAATAAATAAACTTAATTTAAACTAAAACTGACCGTGCAGCTTGCCCAGGGCCCGGGGCAGTAATACAAAAAATGGCCACTTGTATTTCTAGTAACATTTTGCAAAAAATGAATAATGCCTAAAAAACTGAAAGTATATTGTGCGTAATAATTATACTCTACCTATATCATGGGCCTCGCAAGGAGCAGGGTATTTCAGGGAGGTGTAATAATAATAATTTATTGGCATAAAAAATGTGTAGAAACAATGTGAAGCTCTGACTCCTGCACTAGGTAACAATACCTGTTTTAGGAGCCAGTGTCTTCTCCCAATCAGTAGGTTCTGGGTTTTATGCAATATACATCATTTATATTTACGACAAGCAAAACAAAAATAGTAATTAAAATAGCTGAATAGTGGTTACATTATTAAAGTTAATTATTAAATTAAATGATTAAATGTATTATTAAAATAGTTATTAAATAGGTACATGACAAAGAAGAGCAGTAAAATATATGATAACAATTGATTTATTATACTGTCGTTAAACATGTGTTTGAGTGTGAGTGTGAAGAGTAGAGTGTGTGAAAGTTAATAAATTATAGAATGTAATATTAATACACCTATAAATTTTGTAGATTTCCTCGTGAAATGTCCCGCTACACGATGGTGGCGCACCCACAAGAGCCTAAGAACAGCGCGCGCAGACGCATCATGAGAGAGAACCGGCTGTACGGCGGCAAGGACGGGCTCAGCACGCTACCCTACGTCACCACGCACGTCAAGAACAACCGCTTGTTCACACTCGTTGGGGTCCAGTTATAGCGTCGCAGCACGTGCAGGATAACGAGGTAAAGAGGGGCCACTGCTATCGCGCGTCAACACAAACACTCGTCACTAACAATTCAAATGTTGGCAACGCTCTGTGTGGGAGTCTTTCACCAATGAATGTATAAATGAACTAATGTGATGAGCTCTTGTTCATAAAGCATTGTGTGATTTTGACTTTTTGCTCCTTTGCTATTTTAACTTCAACAGTTTACATCAGTCATTATAATTTGTGATAGTTCTATGAAAGCAAAATATGATATTATCAAGATATAATCTTGATCATACCATCATTATGGCTTTACTTTTTGTACCTAGTATTATCTCGCCTCAAATTCTAAAATAAATAAAACGTGCTAGTTAATAATTAAAAAAATAAAAGACATCATTCAAGTGTCGAACATTTTATACCCAAAAATTAAAGTGCCAGGCCGGCCAGAAAAGAAAGTAATATTTTTCATATGGGAAATAACATCTTGAGCATTTTTACTATTACAGCGAAAGTGTAGAATTAACCCCCGGCTATTTGAGATTGAAAATGCCAAAAATCATATTTTTATAACAAGTGTTTTAAGCATAAAAATAGAAACTAAAAGTTTTTATTTTTTTAATGTTGTAATGTTAAAAAAGGCAATAGTAAAAAATACTCAAAAGGTCATTTCCCATAGGAAAACAGTACCTTTTTGTTTCTGGCCGTCACTTTTATTTTTTGGGTACGAAATTAATGATGTCCTTTGAAATATCAAAGCGATCAGAGCAAGTAAGCGTAAAAATTACTTTTATATAAAAGGAATTTTTACGCTTCCAGTTAGGTACGATAGATACACTTGCGCGAAAGACCTTCATTTTGTTAGACGAATTACATGTCAGGGTAATCTGTGAAAAAACTTGGATCCAGTGGCTGATTTACACATTGCCGCATGTAGGCTATTCAAAGTTTGTAGACCCCACCGACCTCTGCAATAATGTGTCAGTTAGCTGCCCCCACCGACCTCTGCAGTAATGTGTCAGTTAGCCGCCCCCACCGACCTCTGCAGTAATGTGTCAGTTAGCCGCCCCCACCGACCTCTGCAGTAATGTGTCAGTTAGCCGCCCCCACCGACCTCTGCAGTAATGTGTCAGTTAGCCGCCCCCACCGACCTCTGCAGTAATGTGTCAGATAGCCGCCCCCACCGACCTCTGCAGTAATGTGTCAGTTAGCCGCCCCCACCGACCTCTGCAGTAATGTGTCAGTTAGCCGCCCCCACCGACCTCTGCAGTAATGTATCAGTTTCTAGATCATATTTATAACCCATAAGGTTTAGTTATGATTGCACAAGAAATCGTTTTTGTGTATTTTTGTGAGCTAATAAAAGCTCAATCACGTACCACACTACTAAGGCGAGGTGAGGTAGGCCTACGTGCTCCTTACACAATAATAAACAATTTATTAAATAATATTTATTGCGCTCACTTAAAGTTTAAAACAGTATATTCAAATATCTGGTAACAATCCGGCTGATGATGACGATGACATTCAATTAAATACAATACCTTTTTGCGTGATTTTCTATTCGCAAAAACATCAATTATACCGTCGTATGAAATCTTGGTCATTAGTCTTGACTCTATGCCCAAAAAAGAGCTAATGCTTTTAGCTTTTCTTTTCGCAGGAACGAAGATAGACTTTTCAATTATCCAGAGATAGTTTTAACAAAATTATTTTAGAAGAAAGGTGGCAGTGAAAATGTATGCATTCTTGAATTTAGTCAGTCTCTTAAATCATTAGGATAAAAATTTATTTATGAAAAGGACTTTTTCCGTAAGGGTTGATTGATGATAACAATTCAGACATTTTGGTCAGATGTGTTTTTTTTTTCATTGAACCTAATGTAGACCTGTCGTTTGTCTAATTCGGATACGAGTATATTAATAAGGACAATAAATGTGTTAGCCCTGAAAGTATTACTCGCAGTCATTCACATTTCTTCATAGGTTGTTTCATCATATTTTTTTTTCCTTTTCGGTTGTCTTTTTCCCGTCTCTTTTGTATACTGCTTCGACACGCTTAATGCCATCGCCTTTTCCTCAAACTACTTAAAATTTTCGCGTTCAGTTACGAAAAACTTACAAAGAGATTCGTAAACATCGCCAACAGTGATCAAATCTACGGTAGAAGCCTGAATTTGAGAATTAACTTTGTTTATTCTTTAAAAAAAAAATAGAAGATTAATATTTATATACATACATATAAATATTAATCTTCTTAATTTTTGTAAGACATAAACAAAAAAAAATTGGACGCAAATCTGCCGCCCTAGGCTCCAACCTACACAGCCTGCTGGTAAATCCACCACTGCTTGGATCGCCCCAATATAATAGAGTTTTGCGACCCAAGCCGCGCCTACTGTCTGCGAAGTCGAATGGCCATCGCGCAAGTGTCCTTGTACCATAGCAATTGCTTATTTATTTATTTATTTAAGCGGGTGCCATGTGCTTTGGCCGCCGCGCCCGTCTGGTCGCCGGCGCTTTCATTTTATAGCAAAACAAATGAAGACAGACCCTAACTCGTTGTACGGTTTGTCATAATGCAAACCTAATCGCTCTGGTCGGGGTGCCTTATTGCAGTAACTGCGCCCAAATAGGTTCCTCGTTCAAAGCCTACGATGACGCGCCCAGCAGCCGTTTTAAATCTGTGCTGCCGGCCCTATTACTGATACGCGCCGGTTGTTCCCAATTGCATTTAATCTTAAGTTCCAGCGCCGGCGCCGTCAGCGGTGGTACTTTTATTATTTATAATAATTTTAATACTTCTTATAAGTTAATAATTCATCCAAACCTAAAGACTTTGAAAGAATGAGGCGAGTGTCGATGTCTACAGAGGCTTTGTGTCTGCTTGTCTTGCGTTAAAAGTTTAGTATTATGTTTTTTTTTTAATATAATCAAATGCAGGTTGTTTTAAATGCATTCCTTCAAGCACTGCTTCTGTTTTTCAAGTTTAAATATGATTGTTTATGCCACATAAAAGCTTTAACTTCCACGTGTTTTCTCTGATTTAAAAATTAAATCATTATCTGTGGTACACACTTTCACATTTCTGGTAAAATAAAAGAACACATGTAACTCATGACTACCACTAGCTTTGAAGCTGCTGGTGGATATAGCTCCATATTTCCCCCTTCGTCCTCATTAACAGTGCCGTGTCAAAAACTGCTTTCTGACTTTATTATTACAGTATTTTATTTTATTTATTGAGGGATAATAAACAGCTACAATATAAAATATAACAAATGACAGTAGTTATAAACCTCTCGGCCCAGCCTATCTATCGCGGCCATAGAGCACGGAATCGCCTAGAAACAGTTCTGCTGCCGTAAGTGCGACTTCTGTCATCTTCACCATTCAAAGCCGTCAGTGTAAGTCATTTGTGACGTAGTGCCAGTAAACGGTTACACGCTTGGTTTGTATGGCAGGTTGTGGCAGGTGTTGACAGTGTTCAGTGACCGGGACAATGGTTGCCGGATCCATAGGAGCTCAACTCTCACTAATGAGACACAATTACTTTTTCTATTGCCACCGAACATAATAAGGTGCCTAACAGACGAGGGGATGCTACTTGGCACAACTTCGTGTGCTCGCAAATTTTTTAAGCATTAGGTATTTATTTTATATTTTGAGCACAAAGAGAACAATCCATGATTATAATAATACTAACATACTAGTGGGTAATGTTTTAAATGAATCAGAGGCTGTGTCGCTAACCACAAACTGTACTTAAGTTCCTCCAATAGCTTGTACACTAGAGTTAGCATCAAAAGAGCATTTTTAGATCATAAGTCCATTATTTAAACTAGGCTGAGAATCAGCACTTTTTGAACGCCAAAATCGCAGTATAAAACAGTCCCCCGGCACGCCCGCACTTCACCACTTCCTAGTGCTTTAGTTGGGAAGAAGTGCCACAAACTGTCCAGCAGATAGATTTGATCCTAATTATTGAACGGCCCTATCGATTGGGAATCGAAAACAGGCACGGCATGTTATTCTTTGTTATATTTTTTTTTCAACTTGTTAATATATTGTTTGTGTTAAAACTGCATGCCTCTCCACTGCTCGTTGCGTACATTTTTCAAAACCTAATATCGATGATTAGATTTTGATTTGTGCAACCGATTGAGGCACGTTTGCCACATACTTCTTGCACAGCCGGTCTATTATCCGCTGCGCAACAACTATGTACTAACACAATGATGCATTTCTTAGGTTAGTATGTATTAAATACACTGTTTAAGCTACTACCTACTTTAATTGAATTGCATAACATATGTGATATTTTTAGTAATATAATGTCTTTAAAGTAGGTATTTTGATTAAAAGAATATACAGAGTGATTTTTTTTTTATTCTATTCATTTTCGGTAAATTCTTAACTACAGGTCACAGAGAAAAACGCTGAAAGGAACTATGAAAGTATGAAATCAATTTTAAGGAAAATAAAAGCGACATTCAAATTAATAAAAAAAAAGTGTGCACTTATTAATATATTTAACACTTAACTACACCTTTTTTAAATATTTTGGCCCTACACATTACAAATTAAATCATGTGACAATCATTACCAAAAATATTAATTTCTTGTAAATCATCTAAGTACACACGCCAAAAGAGATAAGTGACCAGGCACGCACACTACAAAACTATATCGCTACTGTTTAAACGATTAATTACGTACTGTCACAATGACAGCCACGCACACATCGCGTGATTGCGCTAACTTCTTCTAAATGATAGTATAACATAATTTCGCATCGAAAACTAAAGCGTTTTTAGCCCAACGAAAAAGACATATACTTCTGAATACCACTATGTGATTTCGATTCTCTAAAGTGATGATACTTTTTGCCATTTAAAATTTTAAGCTAAAGCAATTAGAGTCATTTTTGTTAAAGTAATGGTTTTAATAAATAACACCATTTTTAATAAATATCTTTATTTAAAAAATAAAAGAACATCACAGGTTAACTTGTTTATTTTTTATGTTTTATTATAAATGCAACAATATATTTAGAAAATACCATTAAGTACATCTTTTTATACAATTATATAATAAACAATGGGCGGAGTGAATAAACATGTCACATAGATAAAAAATATAATCTGATCCAATAACAATAACATCACTCACACTCCAGTACCGCCGACTTATTTTATTATGGCTAAGTATGCTGTGAAAGTTTTGAAGATTTAATAGTATTAAGTATTTCGTTTAATATTAGAACTAAACATACACCTGCCAAATTATAAATTAAGAAATGAAAATTACACAATATAAATACAATGCAGAGAATATATTTTTTATATATAAACACTATAGTTTATTTAAATTATGTAATACATATATCATACTAATAAAAAAAAGTTACATTTATATAATATAATTATGACACTTACTATTTGCTTCATTCATTAATGCTCGTAATTACTTCATTTTTTTTCTAGATAGTATTAAGCAATATTATTAATTGTTATACAGCATTTAGAATATCCTTTGTTAAAAAAATTGTAATTCAAAATTGTATTTTTATTATTATCTGCTATTCATTTACAAACATATTCATTATTTTTTTAAATATTTCATTACAAAATACAGATAAAAAAAAACTATTATTATAAAATAATGTGTGAAACGATAATGGTCATTATTAAATATCGATATAATGCGTGGCTATGCAGCTAATAAATAAATACTCCGGTGTAATTTCCTATTATTTTCAACTATTCATATCCACAAGTCGTTAAATGAGATACAACAGACAATTTTATTGGAATTACTGGGTCACGGTGACATAATAAATTAATACATTATTATTAATAATAATTTTACTCAACGATATCACTAGGCGCCTTGCGATTTCACTAACTGAAATGTTTTACTCATGCAAAACAACAATCTGAGCTTTTTGGAATATTGTTAAATGATGCATGGTCTAAGTTAATCAATTTATCACAATCACAAACTTCGTAAAAGGGCAAAAGAAGAAGTATAGGTGTAGTTGCTAATGCAGACTGACACATACATACGTTCACAGTTAAGGTGGAACTAGTCGAGAGCTCGAACTCACTGGTGGGCGTGGCCAAAAAGCACTCTGTCTCATCTTGCAACGTGTCCGACAGAAATAGTGTCAGTGATGAACTGTTAGACGCTAGTCTACACGTACAACGTCTAGTTCGCAAGCATACAAACACTGTTCTCAACTGAAACGCGCGTAAAAAAATAAGAGAAGTCGTTTGGAAAATCGAGTTTTATGAAAAAACGACTGCATAAAACAATCACAAATATTGAACTCTTCGATAATTGAGCTTTGTCGGTGCCGACTTTGTTTTGAAGATTTTTTAATTCTTTTATTCTTATTTACACCCAAAGTTACGTTAAAATTAGCATGAAAAACGAATCTTTGTTTTCTCGTAACTTTTTAATGGCTTTTTATTTTACTATTCTTTTTCCGTACAGACAACATTAATAATATAAAAAAACAACCGACTTACAAAAAAAACACCACAAGGTGAAAAACAACTTTAATTTTGGAAGTCGGTTTCGTTGGTTCCGCATTTTCGTTTATTGACACCGACCTCCGAAATTAAAGTTATTTTTCTAGTAGTAGTAGTAATATAAATTACAGACAGTACACATACGACGTATTACAGTTATACCTAAGTTATGCCAGAATTTACTTGCAAGATTAGAGGTACCCCAAATAACAATTTTGACAGAAATGAGGGTGCACGGTTGTATACTGAACACATCTGCGAACTACATCTGCGTTTATGGGGTATAGACGTGGTGTTATGTTCTGCGATGGCGTAAACAATGCAAACATATGCGATAGCAGCAATCGCGGTTGTTTTACTGGTATTTATTGAAGAGTTCCGTTGTCTGTCTCCGAAACTCATCACCAGATCTTTACGAAATTTAAATGAAACGAAAAAAGAATTTTGCAAATCCATCCATATATGACGGAGTTATGCCTGAACACACATAAAAATAAAATAGAAACATCCGGATTAATAACTTCCTCCTTTTTTGAAGTCGGTTAAAAACAAAACGATATCATGTTTTACCTTTGATGTAAAATGTCAAACAGTGGAGTAATACTCTTTCGAATTTTTTATAGAGAAAACATCGACTAGTGCCACCTCAACCCTTAACCACCTACCACCGCGGTCCCTTAGACCGCAACGTATTTTTGCATTCAAATATTTCGATGTGTAAGTGTCGTAGGACAGTGCGCGTCTATATACCTTTTCTACACATCCTGTATTTAGGAAAAAAACAATAATCACAAAATGCATTAGTGTGTGTAATGAAAATAAACTGATCCCTTTATTTGCTAGTTTTGCATTGCGGTCTCAGGGACCTGCGGTAGGTGGTTACGGGTTAAAAACAGGAATATATTTTTTATTTATTTTTTTTACTTCTAAACTGGCAAATAATTTTAAGTAGGTGATAAACTTGTGGTAGATTCTCAAAACGGTCAGAATATCGCTTTATTCAGTTAGTATATTAACTCTAAATTACAAAATGTCAAAAATAATATTTTAGTAAACTCGTGGCTCGAACTCAAATAATTTGTCACTGTAGGTTGAATGCTTACCTGTTCCGCCACGAGAGCAACTATTCTATGTTGCGAAATTATGTTATAGGTACTATCATTTAAAAGACGTTAGCGCACTCACTCTACGAATGCGATGTGTGCGTGGCTGTCATTGTGAGGAGTACGTACAGTAGCGATATAGTTTTGTAGTGTGCGTGCCTGGTTTACTAACTTTTTTGGCGTGTGTATTTTGACCATGATCGTATAAACTGTACGAAATGGCCGCCGTATCATCTTCAGAGCAGAGCTGAACACTAACTATAGTCGTGTCACAATAAACTTTGATTATTTTTTCTTTTCAGTATTGATATTATTTTAATTTTCGAAGCCCATGGCGTTTCAGCCTTTTGCTCTTAAGACGTTTAGTTCGGAACTAAACCGGCTTATCAAAAAATAACCCTATATAGTTTAATAGTGATGATTTTAATTAAATCATATATTTTAATCTACGTTATAGTAAATCCAACAACCGACAACCCGCACCAACCGAAGCAACCTCTGTTGCGTTTGATATCGTAACAGTCGAGAATCCCTTGTTGCTTGTCGCAATAGAAGTGGTGTATTTTCGAAACACTTCTAGAAGCCTTTCGTGTGGGTATAGGCCTACGGGCTATTGTAAACAATCGTCAAACGAACAGTAGGTATAATCGTTGAATATGCTTTACTATGTAAATTAACTCAAGCAAGATCAATACATTTTGAGATATACATTTTATTTCGAGTACGTGGCTCGGGGACGCTTTTAACGCGTTACAAGTGCGCTGTCCGATTCTCAACGCTCGGTCCAATCGTTAATCCTTAAATGCATGATTTATTTTATCGTATTGCAAAAAATGCTATTGTATAGGTATTTATCTATAGAATTTAGATAATGAATATATAATAATTATACAATAATATTAATATTCATAGAGTATATATATTGTTTTGACAAAAAGAGGTGCGTTCAGAAACTCACAGTTATCACATTCTTAAAAAAATTAAATGACGTACTTTGTTGCCATATGGCAACATTATGCATTTAAGGGTTAAAAAAGCTTCCTGCACTTTAGTGTCCTGCGAGGCATACATTGCTACAAAAATACGCCAAACACTGCCGTGTCTAAAATTAATTCTAATATTAGAATTAATTTAAGTAATTTCGAGTACCTAATCAATCCATATAGAAACCTGCCTGACAACCAATATAAAATTAATCTAAAAAAATATTAATTTAGTTTTCAAACAAGATATTTACATAATATTTATGCTAATAGTCTTGAAATAATTATAATGTGTACATACTTATGTATGCATATAAAAAAGGAGGGGAAGGAATCACAGGGCAGCATCATCACTTGCAAAATGAGCAAACGCTATTCAACTTAAGGTCATAATAACCTGAGACTCATAATTTTATAGTCTAGGGACTGTTGTCAAATTATATAATTAAATATGAACATCTTGTTAGAAATACATAAATCCTATCAGATTTTTTACTTTTGTTTTCCATTTCAAAAATGTTTTTCTATGACGAAATCCTAATCGTACCACTCTTGTTGTCTATGATCCGTAAATTATGAAATATCTACATTGGCTTGGCTGATTTTTAATCGACAGATAACTTTTGTTTCAGGATTATTACAGTGCGGCCGACGAGAGAATTTGTTCTTGACTTTCATTCAAATGAATACGTGTTTTGCGAATTTGATCTTTATGATCTACTAGAATTGTCGCACTGACAGGTGTCAGGATCGCATTTTCTCGGCGGCCGGATTGCATAAAAAATAATGTAGCGGAGCATGGGTTGAAATAATTATTTTCTATATAAAACCTGTCAATATTTATTCTTCAGATAAAGTTATCTGATGATTGAAAGTTAGATTTATAAATTGTATTGCTTAGAGTTATTATAACTTAATGTTTGATTTTGTACATCTGTTCGTTGTGCTTTCTTAAGTGTAAAATCGTCCTTTAATTAGATTTATAAATTGTACTGCTTAGAGTTACCATAACTTAACATTTGATTTGTATAACAGTTAATTATTGATTTCTTACAACTCAAGCAATGTTGCGGTTGCTGACGCTCTGTTGCTACGTTCAGTTTTAATTAGGAGGTATGTGGAAATAGTATTTGCAATTTTATGTAAACGAATGTTATTATTATGCTTCTTCTATTCGGGACGCTCAAATAATAACAATATACGTTGTTGATTACAAAGCAAGAGTTTTTATTCTCTTAAGTCTCCTTTTTTTTTGGGTGGGAAATTATCAAATAACTTCTCCCGCTATTCGTGTCAGACTTTTACTGACTAAACCCACCCGTGTTCCTGCAGTTGCCTGTGCCAAGGGCCACGGTACCTCTTTCGAACAACCCGCGAGCCTGGCGCGAACAACGCGCGCCTCAAAGAGATGTCAACAGTAACTGACGGGGTCCGCTGGGGCCAAGCATCGGCCCCAGCGGACCCCGTCAGTTACTGTTGACATCTCTTTGAGGCGCGCGTGGAACATAACGCGCCGTCGACCCGGGCCTGGTCCTTGCCGGACGGCGAACTGCCCATTGCTCGCCGTCCGCAAGCTCGCGCTTACGGTGGCCGGGAGTCAGCACTTGACTCCCGACGCCCAGGGCGTCTCCTGCGGCGACTAGGGGCCTGAGGGTGCAAAGATTGCCCCTTAAGTCTCCTGAGTCCTAAACAGCTGTCAATCCCGCACTCGCTTCTATGTTGAAATTAAAAACAGCGTTTCTTTCCTTATTTGAGTTTCTTAGAAATTTGCAGAAGAAATATCCACCAGATCTACCAATATCATTATTACATTCTTACATAACATAAATGTGGGTGAACACGGGCCTGAGTGTATTATTCCATACATTTTGTTCAGCGACTCCTGTTGCTGACTGTACCTACAAAACTAGGTTCTGGCAGGTCTTCCTACGTATGCAGTCCATTCAGTTATTAAATAACTGAATGGACTAAAATTTTTAACTCTGACTTTGCATCACTGTCAAAATCACCGTGATCTTTATACGCGTCACATAAGGTTGCTGCCGCTGGCTAGTCTGTTACAATCATAGTGATCGATATTGTCATTAGAATAAGGTTGCTGTTGTCAGAGACTTTGAAAGGACTGTTAGATCAATATTGCACACTTTAAACCTTGTGACGTGTACGCAATCATATTATTTTGCCTTATAACCTTTTGTTATGTATTGTTTGTTGGTCTGACTTTTTTCTAAAGATGTTCACTTTGACGGATTCCTTTTAATGTCATATTAATAAGTTTTTCAATTTATTACGTTTTTATTTAATTTTATTTCAGCAAGCACTGGAAGCCTGGCAGCAAGCCAGTAGTAGGCCAGCTTGCTCGGGGACGGCGAAAATCTTGTCAATTTTCATATCGATTTCGAGCCAGAAATAACGCTACAACAATAATACGTTAAGTTATTGTTATTGTGGCGCGTAGTTAATAAAATCAGACCTAACTTCATCTTGTTTTGTGAATACGATTTCTATGACATAAATACAGATATGTTCCCCAACAACGCCTGAATGAACAATCTCTATTATGTATATTTTTCATTCTGTAAGAATATCGCATAATACCATTCGTATACTCTCGCCTCATATATGTAGGTAGAAAACCTCCAAAATGTATTTTTAACTATATTCTAAATGTTGGGAAAACGTAGTTTTTTATAGGTACCTACCTAAGTGCAAGCAAACATAGAAAGTCCTAGCTAACTTATCATTCTTTGACTGTAGGTACAGTAGCGAAAAAAAAGGAAGGGAACCACTTCTTCGCCACAGAAACACGTATAATTTTGATAATAGCATCTGAATATATCAGGTTGGGACAAAAGTAATGATGAGACACTTGGTTTACGTTTTATATTTTTTATTATTATTACAATACAAAAAGATTAGTCAATGATGTAAACACCATTAGCATCTAAGACTTCTTGCCAACTTCTTGCCAATTATCAAATAACTTCTCCCGCTCTGGGCTTAGCGGGAGGGCGTGTCAGACTTTTACTGACTCAAACCCACCCGTGTTTCTTCAGTTGCCTGTGCCAAGGGCCACGGTAACTCTTTCGAACAACCCGCGACCCTGGCAAGCATCGGCCCCAGTGGACCCCGTCAGTTACTGCTGACATCTCTTTGAGGCGCGCGTGGAACGCAACGCGTCGTCGACCCGGTCCTGGTCCTTACCGGACGGCGAACTGCCAATTGCTCGCCGTCCGCAAGCCCGCGCCTACGGCGGCCGGGAGTCAGCTCTTGACTCCCGACGCCCAGGGCGTCTCCTGCGGCGACTAGGGGCGTGAGGGCGCAAAGATTGCCTCTCCCTCACGCGTTCCGCCTCCTCCTTCGCAAGCATTACTGCTTCGCAGAAGGAGAAAAACAAATAATAGTCTGATGGGGCGAGGTGTGGAAGGTGGGTGGGGTATCGTCTCCCAGCCCAAGTTCTCCAACTGTTGGCGAACGGCAGATGCGACGTGAGGTCGAGCGTTATCGTGTAGTAAAACTACATTGACTGGTCTTCATCGTTTTTTCTTGATAGCAGCAGATAGTTTTGTGAGCTAGGTTGAATATTTGTCAGCGTTTATAGTTTTTTGTGTAATAGTTCATAAAACAGCATGCCTTTCGCGTCCCAGAAACAGCAAAGCAGAACTTTTAAGCGGTTCTTTTGACTCAGCTTCGGTTGAGTTGGTGGCGTTTCTTCTCGAGGCAGCCAAAAAGCACGACGTAATGAATCCATGATTCATCTCCAGTAAACAGATCAGACAAAAAAAATTTACGTCAGGGTCGCAGCAAAAGTGATTAACAGATAGCGACACGGACTGCACGACTGGCGTCTGTAAGGATGTGCGGTACCCACCGAGCCAAAACTTTTCGATACCCAAGCTCAAGCAGATGGTAATCCACGGCGTGGTGACTGCAGTTAAGTGCTTCCGCTAATTCACGAGTGGTAGCATCCGGATTCGACTCCAGTTCGCGGCGTAAATCGTCATCATTCACTGCGGGTGGTCGTCCTGAGCGTGGCTGACTTTCAAGGCTCCGGTCTCCTGATTTAAAACGGTCAAACCATCAGGATACCGTCGCATGGCTTGTACTTCCAGCGCCCAATGCAGTGTTGATATTGTCAGCCGCAGCCCGCGCACTGTGGCCTTACAAGTACGGTAAGTGGGGGGAATGGCGCTCACTTAAGGAAAAGGCTTTATATTCTCGTTATTAATATCTTTATTTTAAAATTAGGATAAAATAGCAATATATTAACTATCCAACAATCAATATTACTGAACAAAATTTATGAAACTTTTATTAATTTTGAGTAATAAAATATTGAAAAAAGGACAGGTTTGAGCGCCATTACCCCTGACCATGGGTAATGGCGCTCAAGCAACGGGGTAATGACGTTAAAACCTATGTATGCAAAACAAACGAATAAAATAAACTTTAAATTTAATAGCTAAACTATCGTTAAACACAACGGGTAACTACTTTAATTTATAATACGAGCCCCGATGCAAAATAGTTCGTCTAGTTTGAAATTTTCTCCGTGAGATTTTTTCTAACTTCATTATTTTTGTATATCTATATAAAATATTAAGCTGTTCTACTATCACATGTCGCGTTACTTATGCTATTTTTTAATTATGAACCAATAAACTATTTTAGCTTTTTAAATTTATACATATCCTGTTTTAACCCGTGAGAAGGCGCGCTATGAGCAATTTGCTCACACAAAAATCTAATTCAAAAAATTTTTGTCTTTCCCATGCCACACCAATTCAAGCACTTAAGTACCTTCCTAAATATTCACACCCTCTCCCCTGACGCAATTCTCGATCCGCTCAGTGGCGTTGCGACCGCGCAGCAAGGCGTTTGTGGAGGCCGTGTACCAACGTGCGGCAATTTGCTCATCACGCGCCCAGCAATTACTTTGCACCGAACATGTAAAATACATGTGTTCAGTGTGTTTCGAGAGGCACATTAGTGTAGATTTAATGGATGAATAACACTTTTTAGTTTTTATTATGGAACAGTTTTTATTGTGATTTTTATGAAACGTGCCAAAAAATTAATTAATACTAGGTTGTTTTGTTATTTGCGTTAGAAGTTGCTATTATGTTTAATAGTTTTGATTAAAATACTTGTTTTCTTACTTACTAAACCTTGTGTTATTTATTTAAATACATTATAAGCCTATAAATATAGAAACACTAAAAATATAAACATTTATGATAGTGTGAGCAATTTGCTCGCACGCGCCTACTTGTGTAAGAAAATTAGGCGCGCCTTCTCACGGGTTAAATTCGAAGAAGTTTTATGCAAAATAGTTCGTCTAATTGTTAATTGATGCAAAAGAGTTCGTCTATCGGTGAGTTAAATAAGATTATTCCATCTTTGTACAATTATGTTGCATAATTTGTAAAAGTAATTCTGTGTCATTTGTCAAGTGAGACAGTATAAATTCTGAAAATTTCAGTTTTTTTCATTAGTTTTCAAATAACAATGGGTCGTGGCAAACCCGTGTGTTAAGAGCTTCGAAAGCGAATAGTTTGTGGGGTCGATGCTGGCAAATCAAGTTACCAAATACTTATCTAAAGACTTGATACTTCCCAGGTCTACAGTCCAATCTATCATTCAGCACTATAAAAAGAATAGAACGATTTCTTGTTTAAAGAAAATTGGTCGACCACGCATCACAAGTGCAGCAGAAAACAAAATCCTGAAGAAAATTATAAAAAATAATCGTCGTGCTCGAGCTGGAGAACTCACGGTGCAATGGAAGGGCATGATTCACAAAGACGTCTCAGTTGATACTTGCAAAAGAGTTCTAAAAAGAATGAGTTACGGATTTTACACCGCTAAGGAGAAACCACTGTTGACTCCTGTACAAAAGAAAAAGAGGTTGAAGTTTGCTCGTGATCATTTAAATTGGACTTCCGATCAGTGGCGTAGTATCATTTGGAGTGACAAGTCCAAATTTGAAGTGACAGTCGGCGATGAAAGGAAAAAAGTGATTCGGAACAAAAATGAGGCATTTCATACTGATTGTCTCAAACGCAAAGTGAAGTTTCCGGCGTCTCTTATGATATGGGGCTGCATGTCTGCACAAGGTGTTGATGGTATGCAGTTTGTGGATGGTTCTATCATTGCTGCAAGGTATCAAAACCTTTTGGAAGAGAATTTACTGTCCTCTATTCATCAAGATTCCTTCATTTTTCAACAGGATGGTGCTTCCTGTCATACTGCAAGGACAACAAAGACGTGGCTACTGGCGAAAAGCATCCCTACAATCGAATGGCCATCTAACAGACCGGACTTGTCGCCGATCGAAACCCTATGGTGGAAAATGAAAAAAGTTCTACGTAAAAATCTTTCAAGATCGAAGAGCGACTTAAAGGCTAAACTCTTGGCTGTCTGGGAGTCAATTACGCCTGAGGAGTGTGCAGCGTTGGTTGCAACCATGTCTCTTCGCATTAAAGCTGTCATTGAGAGCAAAGGCGACACAACTAAGTGGTAGACGAACTATTTTGCGTGAGTGACAAGGGTAGACGAATACTTTTGCGTTATGTTTTTTAGAATATATTTTTTAAATTTTTTGTGTTAGTTAAAGTCATGAAAGAATTTCAGTTATGTTAATATAAACTTTAAAATGTTCCTCAAATTGTGGTTTACTTTTTATTAAACGTTCTTAATTATTTTACCAATATTTAATTTCTACATATATTTTACGCTTTGCACTACTTTCCATACTAAACGAACTATTTTGCATCGGGGCTCGCAGTCATAACAAAAAAGTGTTAAAATTTTTGACTGACCAACAAAAACATACACCAAAAAAATTAGGTCAGCCAGACCGAAAATAAACAAGTGCACTTCTATATCTCCTGCTGCGATCGAACTAGCCTAAGTTGTCACTACCTGCTTACACGTCACTTCCCCCACACTTCACTCTTAGTCCTATATTTTTATTTTTTACGCAATGTGGTTGCCAAGATATAGTTATGAACGCCATCACCCCGTGAGCGCCATTACCCCGGTTTCCCCTACTCGTATAAGTATACGAGTAGTGTTCGAACTTGTCGCTCGTCCATTTTTCTTCAAACTGACTAAACCGATCGCGAGGGCGTCTTTATATACCCCCACATCACAAGTACATAGAATTTTCTACAACATTTTAGAATATTATGGAAAACAATTAACTTGAAAAAGGAAATGTATAGTTTTGTAGCGTCTCATTACTTTTGTGCCAACCCAATATAAAAAATAGAAAATACAACACACTCACAACAAAACTTGGTGGAGAAGTACGACGGGTTGTTTTAAATTAGAAAAACAAAAAAATAACTTAGGCATGTGTACCTTATATTAGGTCTTTACCTATGAAATTGCCGTTCTGCAGTACTGGCCATTTCAAATCAAAATAATTTTTGTTTGCATTTGTTTATTGTTACATTTTCATCGCATTTCAATCTTTTTCGTCATCATGGATACGTTAAAAATTCGAGTAATTATGGAATATGAGTACCGTCGTGGCAGCAATGCGGCACAAGCGGCACGCAACATCAACGACGTTTACGGAGCTAACACTACCAACCAACGCACCACCTATTATTGCTTTGCTCGCTTCCGTTCTAGAAATTTCGACTTGATAAATGAACCTCGCGGTCGTCCGAAGACTGGTCGACAGTGACGAATTAAAGGCGATTGTGGAAGCTGATGATATACAATCTACGGCTGAATTAGCAGCAGCTTTCGACGTTAGCGTCAAAACAATATTGGTCCATTTGCGTCAAATTGGCAAGGTAAAAAATCTTGACAAATGGGTGCCCCACGAACTCAATGATCGCCAGCGCGAAGTACGCGTCGAGACGTGCCTTGCACTGCTCCTACCTGCGATGAAAAATGGATTCTGTTTGATAACCGCAAGCGCTCAGCAAGTTGGTTGGATCCTGGTTCAGCACCTAAACAATGCCCTAAACGAAAAATTACCCCTAGAAAAGTGATAGTCACTGTTTGCTGGTCTAGCGCCGGTGTGATTCATCACAGCTTCTTACCAAACGGGGTGAGCATTACGGCAGATGTGTACTGTGAAGAATTGAACACAATGATGGAGAAGCTGGCACATCTCCAATCAGCATTGGTCAATCGCTCGTCTCCGCTGCTCCTGCACGACAACGCGCGACCTCATACTGCACAGCAGACGGTCTCCAAGTTGCAAGAACTGGAGTTGGAAGCTCTCCGTCATCCGCCCTACTCACCAGACCTTGTGCCTACAGACTACTACTTCTTCCAGAATTTGGATAACTTCTTGGCGGGAAATTCAATACCCGAGAGGCAGTACAAAATGCCTTTGACGAATTTGTTGCCTTCCGTCCAGCTGATTTCTTTAAGAAGGGCATCAATAAACTGCCACTGCGTTGGCAAAGATGCATTGATTGCATGGGTGATTACTTCGATTAATACAAATAAAAAATACATGAAAAAAATTCGTTTAAATTTTGTCATACAAAACGGCAATTTCATAGGTAAAGACCTATTATTATAATTTGTTCGCGTGATTGTGTTACGCGTCGAAATATAATCATTACACACACATATATAATCAATACTTCTAGACAAGGTACCTCGGGTACCAGCCGTAGAGGTGGTAGAAAAGCAACTTGCAAGCAATGACATGTTGCTATTTAAATATTATAGATGCGTACATTGAAATTGAACCTAACGATAAGTATCACGGAAAGTTACACATTACGCTAAATATGCGCGGGACAAACCTTCCATTTTTAAAATTCAGTGATAATTACCCAATTCAAGAAGCTTTGGATGTGTGCCAGAACAGTGAGTTTTACTAGGAGATGGTGTTCCTATTCTATTGGGACGTATTGGCAACACGAGAGAAGCTCTGCAAATCATTATAGAGCAGCTGAAGGATATAAACCAAGCTATCAATTTCTGTCAAGAGCTTAATGATAAGGAATTGTGCATGGACCTCATCAAGCGCACAGTGGACAAGCCCGAGTATG
Organism: Eremobia ochroleuca; assembly: GCA_949629135.1. Classification (NCBI taxonomy): domain Eukaryota; kingdom Metazoa; phylum Arthropoda; class Insecta; order Lepidoptera; family Noctuidae; genus Eremobia; species Eremobia ochroleuca. The sequence continues at coordinate 22,076,644 of OX451391.1, forward strand.
TGACGTTACTGCTCAAGAGAATAGGAAACTATGTGGACCCGCGAATATTAATACAAAATATACAATCTGGATGTGAGATAAAGGGTTTAGAGGACTTATTAGCAAAGATGATGTGTGATTATCACCTTCAGCTGTCAGTGCAGGAAGCATGTAAAGTGATCACTTTGCGGAACTACTTCGACATACAACAGAAGCTAATCATCAATCAGCAGAGAGGTAATCTGTTACGGATGACTTCATGTGCTGTGTGTGCAACTGTCCTATCATAGATAGGTATGTATCCAATGCCTCAGATTTGATCGTGTACAACTGTAGGCACTCTACAAGAAGTGCCAGCCCGAGGAAGTCCAGTGCCAGACTTGTACGGTATGCAATGCCATAAAAAGGTGACTGGCGGTGTAATTATGTAACACACTAACATTAGGAATGCCTTTCATTTTGAAAGGTCAACAACATTCATTGCGTTATTTACGTTGTTGAGAAGACATTTTTTTCGAACATATGAATTAACTAGCAATATCCTTCAAAGTGATTCGAATTGTGATTGATAGTGTGTTACGCAAGGGCGCAGACTCATGAATGCTCAATTCTCATGTTGGTGGTTTTACATGAAATTACCTGTATTATTGTTCGTTGTATTAGATAAATTCCAGATACTTGCAAATAAAATAAAACTAAAATAAAATAGCTGTAGTAATTTCAGTTTTTACCATATTTGTGAATTCATAAAGCGGTTTCAGATTGAAAGATTAAAATATTTTTTTCGGTTTAAAGACATTTATTTCTCAAAGAACAAATTACAGTTCACTTATAGAGGAACTTAACTAAATTAACAATAAGTTGTAGGCGTTCAAACCATCCTAGAAACTGAACACCATAGTTTCATTCATAAAATATAGCAAGTATGTCTAAAATATAAAACAGTTCAAGCTAAACGTATGTGTCTAATATAAAAAAGCTTATTAAAGCTTATTTTCTAATATGATATGTTGGGCACTCTAGTCCTCGGGCCCAGTTCGGCCCGACACTCACAGCGCGCAGGGCCGCATGCTGGCCCAGTCCGGCCCAACGCTGACAGAGCGCAGGGCCGCATGCTGGCCCAGTCCGGCCC
>OX451391.1:22077954-22147243 GCA_949629135.1 Eremobia ochroleuca
AAAATGTCGGCCTCAGGCTTCTTCAACCTGTAATAATTCGAAAGAAAATGCTCGAAAAACTCGGAGGTACAGAAACAGATCGCTTGCGCTGCTGCTTATCAATTTGTGTTGAGATCTTTAAGCCAGCCAGTTACAACCGGAACTGTACCTATAGGTGTTTACGACACTATCGAGGGTCGACACTATGTCTCCTGTCTAAACACAACTCGTTTTTGGAGCTAATGTTCAGTTGAGATATAGAGTTTAGAGCTAGAGGATACTCTCACCACTGTGCAGCCAGCACCTTGAACAGGTCGGACGAGCCCGCGAGTGCGTTCAGCAGACCAGTGTCGCCCGCGGCGTGCGCGAACACGCGACACTCCACGTGCTGGAAGTCGGCCGCCAGGAACGAGCGGCTGGCGCGCGGGACGTACACCGAACGGAACATCAGCTGTGACTTGTCTGCTGTAACATGGTACGTACCTTTTCACTCATTGAATTCTTTGGCAGTTACGTCAATTTAAAAACATGGATGAATTGCTCTCGTATGATTTGCTATCGATTTAAGATTTAGATTGTGCGAAACTCACGAAAATATGTATAGCATAGTTACAGAGTACTAGTCACGATACCATTCACTAAGGGTCGGAAAACACACACACACATCGGACACACACACATCACATCACCAGCACATCATCAGCACATCGGACGGAAAATTCGCCTCGTAACGCCAGAACTAACAAGTACATAGTAAAACATTCAACCTTACACACAGATGTGCAACCTTTTTGGAACAAGGGGGGTGTTCCCCCGTCATAGGTTTGTGAGAACGTCACAGTTTTTATAATTTTAAATTAAACATTATACGTAGTAGGCACTTGTGGCGAGGGGCTTGTGGCTAAGTAACAACAGCCGCACGGGTCGATTAATCAGGTTATGCTACGCTTGCCCCAGGGGAGCTAAGGAATGTTTAATGTTACAAGCGTTACTGCTGAGCATGAGGTCCTGGCTTCTGGATTCCTAGGTCGGGAAAAGTGTTATTAAGTTTTTCCATCAGAAATTTCTCAGAGGCAGCCTGGAGTCTGGATTTGCGGCCGGTTGATGGCAGCGGGCTCGCCCCCTATTACCTGGGACTTAACTGACGAAGCGTGTGTGAGTATGTACTATATGAGGATTCACTCTCACCCCTGCCTCACCCGCGGGGGATTAAAGGCATGATGTTAGGTTCATGTACATCTCCAGCTCCACGTTACTTATGCTATTCAGTGACGCAGCTTCTACATGGGGGAGGGCGGGGTGTTGTTTAATAATGCCGGCAAATTGGTCGTAGAGTCATTCGGGGTAACTGAGCGCAGTGGGTAAGTGAGCGCAGTGCGAGTATCTCATGAAGGGGAGCGGGGGAGCGCTTATTTGTTTGGGTCGGAGACCGGCGCGCGGCGCTAGAGTGCCCAACTAGTTGTGACCTGTCACAGTGGCGTGAGGTTGGCAAATATATATTTTTTCATAAAAAAACTATCTGGTATTTTATTACGTAGATTTTTGTTTAATGGAAAACAGTATAGCATCAACGTTATTGAATTCAAGGCTAAGTTGTTTTTTTCTTTGAATAAGTCCGTATTTACGCTTCATTTTTCAAAAAAAGTTTGAGGTTATATTTGCTTTCAATTTATTTTATGAGCATCCATTCGCAATTTGGTGTTCTGGGGAAAGTGTGCACGGGTAAGTGTGCGCATGCGTACGTTGTTTTATTGGGATTCAATAAATCTCAAGTGGACCGTTTTTTATAGAAACTTGAAGGGGCTGTACGAGAAGTATAATTTTAAACCAAATCGCATTTATAATGTTGACGAGACCGGAATAAATACCGTGCCTGAAAAAACTCCCAAATTAGCTACGAAAGGCAAGAAGGTTGTATCTTGACTTGGCTCGCGAGGTTGTCGACATTTGGGATGTGGACTCAGCGATCATTGTGCCGATAGTCGTGACAGCCAATGGGTTAATAGACAAAAGCCTCGACCAACAACTGAGGAGGCTCTCGACGGGCAGCTGGATCAATTCAGGAATGGTACTTCTGGACACAGCTCGCATTTTCAGGAGGTTCCTCTGTCTGGATCCCTGACTGCCGGTAGCTTGGACCCCTGTTTCCGATACCGGTGCGCGGTGAGCTACTATTATTTGTATTTTTAAATGTTTTTTTAGAAGTGAAAACTTCTTTGGCATCGTTGTGATTTGAAACTCAATGAAACGAAAAAGCGACAGTAAAAAGAGATAAACACATACATCTATAGGATTTAACGTGCGAGAGAATGAGATAGAAGGCATTATACAGTGTTTCTTATATTTGTGATCTCCTCTTTGTGCGCTGTCCGTACCCTCTCCCATCTTCATACGTTCGGGAATATTCGTAAGTCTTCGTAGATTGTCGGTACTGCTCTGGGCGCCTTCAAGCAGAAACCTAATACGCTGATAGGTAGTGGTGGTACGTGCTACGCACGACGCTTGGGTCCGAGCGTTGTACGTTTCTTAGTACGTGTGTGTGCGCGCCTGCGTATTACGAAGCTTGGGTAAAAGCATCATAACAACTGTGGTGTATTGTACACGTGTATCGTTTACATAAATATTTCTTTATTTTAATAAAGTGATTTTTCAAATATGCCGAAAACGAATGCAAAATATTGTCGTAATTGTCGGAAAAAAAAGTGAAATAATTTTTAAACTTTTCATCAATATAATTATAATTAAACCCTACAATTATCCTACTCCTGAAATTCTACATTCATCTAATGAGAGAGAGAACAAAATATTTAAGAACTTAATTTATAAGTTTTTGTTAGTATTTAAATGAAATAAAGGAATAATAATTCTATTTACTCAAACAGACAGATTGTAGTAGGTATACATGGTTAGAGCAGTTCATGGTTATGTCATTGTCTCACACCAAACTGTGGTGTTGAGATTTTAATTCATAACATTTCCTACATAAAAAACTGACCAACTACACTCAAAAAGACTACTGCATCGTGTTCATAGGAGAAGAAGACTTTCACGTAACACAAAAATACTGTAATGTTATTGTTTCTTTTCTCTCTCTTTCATACCAACATTATTATTTGCCTACCTACCTATAAAAACAGTGAGCACGCGCTTCTGTTCAACTGCAGTGCTATTCTGTAAAAATCTCACCGTGAGAACTTAGGTGAAGTGAGCTCTGAGGCAAGAGGCTCTGAGCAAGGGGGGATCATAACCCCACGACTCCTCCCCCCTCGGACCCCGCCTGCCAGTAACTGGATTGTGGAGGTCAATTAGGCAGTCGCTTCGTGTAAAATATTGTGTATGATGAGTTGAAGTTTAGTTTTAATACTTTCGCTTTATACCTCCATATGACGTCACGTAGCTTAGGATTTCTCCCCCCTTGTCACACGATGTCAGATTTTGTAGACCCTTTCCCCTTAATAGGTGACGTAATTTATGGATGGCCCTAAAGAAATTAATAGAATACAGTTACACCTAAGTACAAAATAAAAAAATATGATAACCATCATCGCCTGCACCGGCTGCACCGGGGAACATGACGAGATTGAAGGGAGCCTTCGGTATCGCCTGCAAGTTGGGGTTGTTGGAAGCGATGCGACCCGTCGCTGCCGCCATCTGCACCCTACAGGCAAATCATTTCATACATATGTAGATAATAATAAAGTAAATATGTGCTATTATTGCGTGTGTAGATATCTATACATATAAATGTATTTTTAGGAATTGAATTAAAATGAAAGAATAATCAAGAGGTTAAAAGTTTAGCAAAGGAAGTCTTTTTAATCAAAACATCAGGTTACAATACAAAACTGAGGATTTATTGATTAAGTTAACAAATGGGGAATTAATAGGAAACCGCGCGCCGCCGGGTTCGGGGAATGATCTCGCGGTCACACGGCGCGTCGTCGTCTTATATCTTATATGGACTCGATCACGTCATACTCCGTTATAGGTGGGGGATGCAGCTAACAGTATACATATCCACACACGCAATAATACCACATCCTTACTTTTATTTTAATGGGCTTTTTATTGTTGTGACAGTTAGGTGGTTTAACCATCTTGTGTAGCCAATAGTAATATTGTTTGAGTGAATGAAGGCCAGCTTTCTGGAGATGGGCCAGCGGACGCACGGAGAGGAGACTTACCTACTCAGTGGGCTGTCAGATCCCCGAGACGGCGATGTCATGTCCTGCCCAAGCTAAGGAACTTTGAGGAGGAGACGAATTGATTCCCCTCGCGACGAGTTTTTCGAAGCGAACCTAGAGCCTCTCGACATGTGTTGGAAACAGTAACCGTGGTGGGGTTTTTATCTAGTCTGGCGAACACTTCGCCTTCCTCTAGGTTAATGTAAAGATCACCTGACTCACCACGTTGGTCTAACCACTCCGTCTTTAACATGCTGAGCGATACCCGTGAGGAAGGTGGCCTGAGCCTTGTGCAAGCGCCGGTACTCTAGGATCAGCTTCGGTAGTGGGTGCTCAGAAACGAGGCTGCGCAACTGAAACAATATACGACATTGATATTTGTATCTGCTGGCGGTGGTGGCCGGACCGTGAATGAGCAAAATCAAAATCAAAATCAAAAGTCATTTATTCAAACTAGGCTGAGAATCAGCACTTTTCGAACGTCAAAAAGTCGAAAAAAAAAAACGAGCTTCGAAGAAGTCACACTTCAGTACCACATGAAATATGGAATCAGGCGACTAGCTGCCACATCAGATTTTTTCGATTTCATTGTTGCAAGTTTGATACCAGTTAAAAGCTCACCATAGTTTCGGACGTGGACTTAGCACCTTTGCATATAGTCTCTCTAATCTTGACATTGCACTTGGTGTCCAGTTGCAGCTCATCGTATATTATCGCGCGCACTTGCATGGCTGAGTTTATCTGGAACACCTTCCCGGCTGCCTTGTAGCATTGCTGCTCTACCGACTTCATTCTAGTCAGCAGAACCTGTTCCATCGCATTCAGTTTGACCATATCGATACATACGCCTCGACGCTCCATATCTACAAATTTTAAGGAACCGTATATAAAGTCATTAATGTCGGTTTCTAATCTTACTAGCCTGTACTGTCCCGCTGCGGGGCAAAGACCTCCCTCTCTCCCTTTTCCACACAATTCAATTGAATTGTGAATACCTACCCCTATTATAAAACAAAATATCTACAGTCAGGGCTGTCTTTAACCCATTGAAGGCCCTGGGCACAAGGATCACGGGGGCCCTGTGTAGATAAGAGTAGTAGATAAGCAAAATTCTAAAATTATTCATCAATTATTTTTATTTCTTTACAATCACAATAAATTAATAGATATAATTATAATATGATTTGGAACAGTAACTCTTAGCATTCACAGATTAGTGCTCAAAATTCGCACTGCAAATCAATTATTTTATCATTGAATCGGGTACTAATAATGCGTAGAATGGAACGGCGGCTGCAAAGAATGATTTTTATTAGGGTAGGCCGCAACCCTGGGCACTTGCCCAGAGTGCCCAATGGGAAAGAGGGGCCTGTCTATAGTACTATCACCGTATAATTATGAACATCGTTACACAGTTTACAATCTCGCGAGACAGATTATAAACTATCGGTGCTCACAATCATATGGTGACATCTATATGACACTAACCTGCAATAATAGGTAGCAATTTCATTTCAATCTCAACGAAGACCTTCCACAGAGAGTCTTCCACAAGCTTCGCATGCAGTTTGGTCCAGCATTCTTTCAAGAGGGACATGTACCAGGCACATTTCTGCAGTATACATTCTGTCGCTATTGTGAACGGAGCCGTAAAGCCCAGCATCTTCTGAAGATCCGTGAAGTTCTCCGGAGAATTGTCAGGGTCCAGTAAACTAGCGCCGATCTTAAAATGATTGAATGTTGACTTGCAGTAGGGAAGACTCAACAGTTACAGGAATTATTATAATAATAATAATAATAATAATAATAATAATCTTTATTGCATCAACAAATTGACAACCATACGAAAATTATATTTAGAGTGTACAATTTAAAAAAAAAAAAAAAAAATATACTTTATAACAAAGTCAACATGTTCTAAGATGGATTGAAGGTCTCGGCTGTCATTAGACTAATTCGCCCTAACCCCTCGTACTAGTAGAAACTGTATCACGAGCGGTTAGTGTTCCTTGTCCTTAGAGCAGCACAATACTCACAAGTCCTCACTCGAGAGGTGAACAGATCTGATATACAAAATTAGTTCAAAGCCTGTTATTAATGGTTTATTTGAGGTTAATGCTTTGACGTTGACAACTAAAGAGGGTACAAAATATAAAGACAAAAAGTAAAATGAAAAAGATACAAAAATAATAATAAATAATATCAGTAAAAAAATGAATAGAGGTGGTTGTAGTGTATATACTGTTATTATATCTGTATTTGTGTTTATCATATAATTATGTATTTGTACGTGTATGTGCAGGTGGGATTTTGTGTGTGGGGGTGTGTTTATGAGTTTTAAATGTTTATGTGCTTACTTTCAGAAGTTTTTCGGTACTATCATAGTCTAACGATATTAGAAACTTATGTACAGTTAGTTTGCATGTTTGATTATTTAGATTTGTTAGCATTAACTTTTTGCTTACTTTGTTATATATACTAGGACCGAGGTAGTTGTGAAATCTTTGTGCAAAAGTTGTCCTATATCTGGGTACTTTATATACTATATCTATTCGTCGCCTTGATGTAAAGTGTGGTTTGACTTTATGTTGTGACAGTATCTGAAGTTTAATAAATAGTTTCCGTACTGTAAGGACTTCTAGTTCTGAGTATAGTTGATTGGTCGGGTAGGTATATTTTTTACGCGACAGTACTTTAAGGATCATGCGTTGAGCTCTTTCCACGAGTAACATACTGTTTTTGGAGGTACCACCCCAGATATTCAACCCATATGTTAGCGTAGATTGGCATAGAGCAAAATACACATTCAGTAGTGTCTTAAAATCACAGGCGTTCCTAAGGGTCTTGAAGATGTAAATTAATTTTCGGGCACGATTACTCAGATTAACAATATGCTCTTTCCAGTTCAAGTTTTGGTCCACTAATACACCAAGGTACTTGATGTTGCTTACTCTGATGATTGAACTGCAATGGCATGTATTTATATCATCACAGGTGTGATTTTGAATTTTAATGGAATTTGGGGTAGGTTGAGTTTTAGCGTTTATTGTGAAAGTGATGAATTTGGTTTTGTCTATATTGAGCGTTAATAGGTGATTGTCCAGCCATGAAGTTACTAAAGCAAAACCTTCATTCGCTGCATTACTTACGTCTTTCCATGTGTTCGAGTTAAAAAGTAGGACCGTGTCATCAGCAAATGTTATTATTTGTCCTTTCGGTAAGTGCAAGTTGCAGAGGTCATTAATGTAAATTAGGAACAGAGTAGGACCCATCACACTGCCTTGGGGTACACCGAATGAGACATATTCCTCATGGCTTAGACTATCATTAATTTTAACGACTTGTTTTCGATTGGATAAGTAATCCTGGAAGAGTTGCAGTGGGATTCCACGGATCCCTAAGTTTTCAAGTTTGCGTAGGAGGATGGGAATAGAGACGGTATCGAAAGCCTTCGCTAGATCTAGGAATATTCCTAGAGTTTTCTGACCTTTATCCAAGTTTTCGACAATATATGTTGTTAATTTATGTAATGCATCAGTGGTAGATATTTTTTCCCTAAACCCAAACTGATTGCCGGAAAGAAGTTTGTTAGACTCCAGGTAATGGTTTAGTCGTTTATTTATCAACTTCTCCAGTATCTTCGAAAAAGTAGGGAGAAGGGAAATAGGTCTATAGTTCGATACCGCCTCTCTGTCTCCTGTTTTATAGATGGGAACCGTGACTGCCTTTTTAAGCGCCTCAGGAAATACTCCTCTCGATAAGCAACTATTAAATATAAGTGCTAGAGGTTGTGAAAGGATACCCACTGCTTTCTTAGTAAACATAGTAGAGATTCCGTCCCATCCCGAGGAGTTCTTGGATTTTAGACCAGTTATGACTTGTTTAATCTCAGACTCGTCAGTAGGGAGAAGCATAAAGGAACTTAGGGGTCCAATATTTGGTTTTCGTTCACATCGCTTACACAAATCTAACTCATTTGAGTGGATTCTTGACAGAATAGTATTTGCCAAATTACTACCCACATTCACGAAATAATTATTAACGTTATCTAGAGAGTCTTGAGTATTTGGTTTTGTACACAATAGTTCTGATGGTACTCTGTGGTTGGTATTTAGATTACATATTTGTTTAACCAATCCCCATTGATTCTTTATATTATTTTTAGTCCTAGCAAACTCTGCCCTGAAGTAACTATTTCTAAGAGTCTTTAGCAAATTATTGCATGTGTTACGGTATCGTTTATATGTTATAATTAGAATTGTGTTGTCTGGGTCTTTTCGCAGTTTTTGGTGAAGGTGATCTCGATTTCTTATACATCTACATAGACCTGGAGTTATCCAAGGCTTGATAGTCATCTGGCGCCTAGGCTTCTTGTAAGTTGAAGTGTGTAGCGTTAATATTTCTCTGATAGTAGTCAAGAACATGTTTGTCATGGCGTTCGGATCTTCCTCCCTACAAAAAACTTCGTCCCAATTAATTTGTTTAAGGTCACTGATAGCAGCATCATAGTCGATTTTTGTGTGAGTTGCGTTACTCTTGTGTTTGTTATTTGCAGTTAGAGGCAGCGATATCATTACACATGAATGATCAGTTAAGGTAGAATGACAAACTATAGTTAAAGTTTTAAGTTTTGTCCTAACGAAACAGTGATCCAGGCAATTTGATTCTCTTGTGGGTAATGTATGTGTTGTAAGAAGACCGTTGGACGCTAGGAGGTTCATATATTCTGAGGCATTTGTGTTTGAATGTTGGAGTTGAATGTTTATGTTTAAGTCGCCCATCATGATAATATTTTTGTATTGCTTGAGCCTAGACAGGATTTTCTCAAGTGATAGTAAAAAGGGATCTAGATTTCTGAAAGATGGAGGTCTGTACATTGATACAATAGCTAAGTCGTTACCTATTGTCATGACTAGGCAATTAGCTTCACAACAATAACTCGGTTCGTAGACATTAGCATGTATATCATCTTTCAGATATAATACAATACCATCATTTTGATTCAAGTGAGCTTTGGTATAATAAGATGTATAGTTTTCCATTTCTGGAATGGTTGAATTTTTAGATAGCCAGGATTCAGTAAGCATGATAAGATCGTAAGTAATGTCTAATCTCTTAAGAAGAACAGTTAGTTCTTCGTAGTTGCGATTTATGCTTCTAATGTTTTGGTGCAATACCGAAAAACTCTTTGGACCTAAGTTGAAGGCAGCCTTACAGTGTTCCGGCATGTCAATATCTACAGCATCGCCGACATTGACGTGATCGTCAATGTCAATTGAGATACTGGTTAACTCACCCATATTTTTTATAGGTGGTCACAAAGTAGTATTTAATGGCAATGCTATAGTACAGACAGGATATCAGAACACCAAAGGCTACAAATGATAGGCAGATATCGAAAGCAGCGGTTTTGTGAGTGAATGAAGGAGATGTGTAAATGTGTGTAAGGGGCATGTGTACGACTGTAGTGTAGTGAGAATAATAATAACAGAAATGGTTAACTCTTAATGTTTTGAATATACAAAATAATAGAAAAACAAAATATAGTATGCGGAACTTGGATAAAACAGAACATACATGGAAACTTGAGAGACAATAGGTACAGAAATCTCGTAAGTGTACAGATAGTCATTTCGCTTGTGATAAGATATCAATGTCTGTCTCGCATCTAATTAGTATTTGCTTATCTCCTTCAATTTTCCTCAAGAAAACTTTACCGAGAGATGTCCAGCAGAACTTGTAACCATTATCTTTAGCGAATTTTCTAGCAAGATAAAACAAGTGCTGAGCTTTTGGTGTTAGGCTCTCGGACAAAAATATTGGTTTAGAAGGACCATCAATCTTAATGTGCGACGTGTTCAGCTTATTTTCCTTATTAGTTTTGTTGAAGTTACGTGCTCCTTTAAGGATATCTTCTTTAGTGGTAACATTTGTAAACTCAACAATTATCGGTGACACGCCTTCTTTTTTATGAAGGCGGAATAAGTCTTTTATTTCCTGCCGCTGGACAGTAATACCAAGAGCAGTGGCAGTTTCTGAAACGATTTTGCGTAGGTCTTCCTTGGTTTCGTCCTGTAGTTTCGGTATATTTCTTATTTCCACCTTTGACAGGTTTACCACTCTTTCTAAGTTTTCGACACGGTCTTCTAACTGGTTAATATAGGTATGGTCTAACTTCCTCTCGGCTTCTAGATTTTCCACTCTGACTACCATGTCACCGTATTGTTTAGACATGCAGTTCATTTTATCCTTTATCTCACCATTCTGTGCAATAATTTCCGCCATAGCTTTTTGCAAGGACTCCAGCTTGCTGTCCGCGTGTGTGGTATGCGACTTTAGCAATTCGCGGATCTCGTCCATAAAAGCAGGGATATCTTCTTCGCGTAGTTTGCGCTTGCGGGTAGTTATGTTTTCGTATTCAGGAATTGCCAGGTTGGGAACAGATTCAGCTTTTGGAGTAGTTTGCACAATTGCGCATGGCTCGTCTTCTGATCCAAAGGTGTTTGCCTTTGGTGGCGTTCGTCTGAGAGGCATATCCCTTGTTTACCCACCAACCAACAAATGGCGACTAAGCTACTGCGTGACTCACTAGTTGTTTATTTACGATGTAAATTTTGAGGAACTTTGTGTAAGTACGTCAGCTTCTAGTGAGCGCGGGCGAGTGGATTATACTCTTAATTCTTCAACCGCCCTCTTGCCTCAACCGTGATATAGATAAAGTATTCTGGTCACACTGTACACAAAGCTATTGATTTGATTTCGCTTGAGCCCTGGAACGCAAACGACAGCTGCGACACCCGTAAAGTTGGTAGCACTGATCAGTAAGTATTATGGTAAGTACTCGTTCACAGGATTTTGACGGTTACGCAGTTTACATAAGCGTCTGAATACCGTGCACTCGCGGATTAGTCACTATGATACGGCACTTTTTAAAGAGTTTTTAGTTTGTCTTGTGAATGTTATGTTATTGATTACCCTTGCAATTAGCAGTAAAAACACATAGAAGAGTAACTGTACTAACAGTCTGCTTATTATTTGCGGGAAAATAAACTTTTAAACAGACTTTAAGTAATTTTTAGAATAAAAGTTAATATGAACACGACTAGCGAACTTGGAGCGTTCCAGCCCATCGTATTATGTAAACCTTTATCCCTTTATTCATAAACATCACATAACTTTAATCATCATTTATAAACAAACCCCTTTATTGCTAAATTCGCGCCTGCGTAGGTAGTACCGTGTTGTTTTTAGTAACTACTCCAATTCCTTCCTTCCAATACCAATGTAACCCCCCTGGAGGTGGATTCGGAAAATGTTAAAATACTTTATTAACAGATCCTGCATGTATACACACATCCTACAAAGAGCCTACCATTAGGTCAGTTTTAGATGTACGTGTGAACTGAGGGACCAAACTGGGAATTCGCAAAATGAAAATCCTAGGATTTAGTAGACCTTTAAAACAATTGTAGAACAAATCTGCGAATTTGTAGGCAAATATATTAAAAACTACTGCCCTTAAAGTGTGGTCCGTCAGTTCTCACAGACCATCAGCCAGAGTATCTTAAAAACCGGCCAAGCGCGAGTCGGATTCGCGCACGAAGGGTTCCGTACCATTATCTATAAAAATTAGCTCCGCGCGCAAGAGTTTCAACGACGTCTGCCCTCACGTATCTGCCCGCTCGGGTAAGCGCAGTCGGGAACCTGCCCCCCACGCGCTCCGCACACGTTAGCGATCAAGCCACGCCCCGCGCGCATTGTATTAGGTTGTCTCATAAATTAGTGCCAGCTAAAAGACAAATTATCACTACATAGTATAAAACAAAGTCGCTTCCCTGTCTGTCTGTCCCTATATATGCTTAGATCTTTAAAACTACGCAACGGATTTTGATGCAGTTTTTTTTAATAGATAGAGTGATTCAAGAGGAAGGTTTATATGTATAATACATGCATAATATAGTAGAGAAACACTGATAATTTTGGAGGTTTCTAATGTGATGTCGTAAATAAACACATTTTTTTGGGCTTACATTGTAAACGCTGGCTGAACCCGTCGAGATAGATCAAAATAATGTACTACAGTATTGTACACCTTAAAAAGGTCTACAAAAAAGTCCGCGATGGTATATGTCTATCTCTTAGGGATAACCCACAATAACCATTTTTTATCCTATACTTTTTACGAGAAATAATGGCTCTAAAATTATCAGTGTTTCTCCATTGCACCCGTGCGAAGCCGGGGCGGGTCGCTAGTTATTAATAAAAAATACATTTAATCAATTATATAGTCTCCCTCGTTATCTACAACAGTCAGCCATCTACTGGGCAAAATTTGAATACCCTTCTCCCAAAATGAGGCAGGCTGGGACTCTAAAAAATTTTCAAGTTCAATTTTAATACTTCCAGAATTTTCGAATATTTTTCCTAGTAAATGAAATTTAAGAGCTCGAAATAAATGAAAGTTTGAAGGCGCGAGATCCGGGCTATACGGTGGATGTGGAACAGTCAGCCATCCTAGCTCCTCCAGCTGTTTATGTGTTAACTTGGCGCAATGCGGTCGTGCGTTGTCATGCAAAAGTTGGACTCCAAGTCGTTTTGGCCGCTTAATTTTTAACATCTGTGCTAGTTTGCGAAGCTGCTGCGTGTACAGATTGGCGTTAATAGTCTGATGAGATTCGAGGAGTTTCCAGAAAATCATTCCTTGCCTATCCCAGAAAACAGACAACATAATCTTACGATCGTGTTCATTAAGTTTAGGCTGGGCTGGTGGGTTTTCCCCGCGAGGAATCCAATAGGCATGACACGTGTTAGTTTCATAATTTATCCAGCTCTCGTCACATGTAATAATGTCCTTGAGAAAGTCTCGACTGTGCGGACGAAGTAACAAACTTTGACAAATGGCCACACGAACGGCCCGGTCATCAAAGACTAATTATTGAGTCGCGTCCGCGCCTATTTATACCCTCACCATAAAAGATACTCATCCTTACTATAAAGATCTAGAACTTTCTTGAATTCACTTTAGTTTAAATACGAGAAAATTCGACAAAAATAAAATATGGCAAGAACTTATGAGACAACCTAATAATTATTATTTACTTAAGCATCTATTACAGATTTATTATTAGAAAAGAATGGTTCACGGTTTATGCATAAGGTTTATGTTTATGAAATTAAATTATTTTTTTTTAATTTTTTTTTTAATATTTGAGTTGATTGAATGAAAGGTAAATTGCGGTTAACGATTTATGACGTAATAAAAAAAAACTACTTACTAGATCTCGTTCAAACCAATTTTCGGTGAAAGTTTGCATGGTACGCCAGCACATCAAGCTACCCGAAACTGTCCCATTTTCCCAATCAACTTAGAACCTTATGCTTAAGCGATGAAGTTGAAAATCTATTAAAGAAATGTGTGTCTTGATGTGCTGGCGTCTGTACATCATATATTTTTTTTAGTTTTATCATTCTCTTATTTTAGAAGTTACGGGGGGGACACATTTTACCACTTTGGAAGTGTCTCTCGCACAAACTATTTATTGAAGAATTTTTTTTTCAGTTTCAGTTCTATTAAGTATGGGGAACCCACAAAATTTATTGTTTTTTTCTATTTTTGTGTAAAAATCTTAATGCGGTTCACAGAATATATCTACTTACCAAGTTTCAACAGTATAGTTCTTATAGTTTCGGAAAAAAGTGGCTGTGACATACGGACGGACAGACAGACATGACGAATCCATAAGGGTTCCGATTTTTGCCATTTGGCTACGGAACCCTAAAAATGAAGGTTTTGTGAATACAGACATTTAGTAGAGAATTTGTAAAGATATACCTATACTAAAAAACAGACCACAAAGCATTAAAGTTTAAAAAAATATAACGACTGAACTATGGTCCCTCAGTTCATACAACAAAGATAAATATTTTAGTTAATATTGCTGAATAAAACCCTTCTTTTTTCTAAGTACAGACGCCAGCACATCAAGCTACCCGAAACTGTCAGATTTTCCCAATCAACTTTGAACCTTATGCTTTAACGATAAAGTTGAAAACCTATTAAAGAAATCTGACAGATTGTAGTAGGTAGCTTGAGGTGCTGGCGTCTGTAAATAAAGTTTTAGTAGAAGTCTTAAAACGTATTGTAAAAAAGAAATGGAGCAAAAATGTCGAAGCATTTTGAAGATAGCGATGATTAAAACTGTTCCCAGTTTGGTTCCCAGTCAGTAGTATTTCATTAATAGAAGATTATAAGCGATGTTCTAAAAGACTATTCATTCAATCAATAACAATAATTGTAGTCTAAGCTGACTTACCTTGGCATCATACATGTTGATCGAATTAATTTCCATTTGTAAGTGGGTCGCCAGGTACATGAGGACGCTCCGGGCTCCGTAACATACCACTTTGTTATTTTCTAACAAGTTTAGTAGCGTCTCCCTAAAATATTTTTTATTTTATTTATTCGGTAAATAATAAATGATTTATTTTCTGTAAGTAGGTTTGTACAAACACTTTTACATGTCAATCATATTTTTTTAAACTAGATGAGGTCGGCGTTTCCTATCTGACTACTCTGAGAAGAAAGGCCGAAACAAACTCAGAGGTACATTAGTATTATTCTATATGGGCTCGTGGCTAACTAATAACAGCCGCTCGGGTCGATTGATTCAATTAAGCTATGCTTGCCGAGGGTGGTCCGTGGATGGATGACAATCTTTACCGAGTCCTTTCAGTGTCTCGAAAGCCGTTGTTCCCGTCGGTCATTCGCAGGTTTTTAACAATCGTTACAGGTAGTCAGAGCCCCGAAAGTCTGACCACCATTCTTACCAAGGGTTATCGTGTTACCCAGTAACTGGGCTGTGGAGGTCAGATAGGCATAGTCGCTCTATGTAAAATACTGGTATTTAGCTACATCCGGTTAGATTGGAAACCGACCCCCAACATAATGAGGAAAATAATAGGCAGATGATGATGAGTTTTGACATTACAGGTGAAATACAAAAAGTAATATACCTAAATAAAATAAATTTTGAAATTAGCTGATCTTAACTTACTTGAGCTCCTGGCCAGACCAGTGGCTACTCTTGAAACAATAAAACACATCGTCATTATTGACGATGACGCCGTCAGGAGCGCACGAGTCGTCAGTGTGATGACTATCGAGCTGAGAGAAACCATTGCTACAAAAAACAATTGTAAAGTCAATAACGTAAATATATCAGGATAACACCTAGGTACTGAAAAGAATTTCAAATAGTCAATGATAATGTGCTCGGCTTGCACTATTAACGCGTAGTGAAACAAAACATTCATTAACAATTCTAAATACATACGCAGCAAATATCATGAATACTGATTCTGAAGTTATTTGGGAATACGTATGTATTATCATTTAGACCAGAACCCAGACCTACCTATAAATTAATACTGCAATGATTTCATTATCCTTTATCTCACGAAGATTTTCTCGGTAGTTTTCAATATTATCTTCATCAATAGTGAGTATTTCGTACATCACATCTATAACAGGTATCTGAGATTTAATAGGAGCAACGAACTTTTTCACCTTTTTTTCTTTACCGTCTTTTGCTTTATTTTCTAGAACATCTGCACATTTCTTGGTTTCATCACCATTTCGTTTATGTTTACTGAACTTCATGACCCCATCTTTATTTGCTAATTGTGTTTGGATTACTTTCTTGGTGTTCTTCAGTGCTTTGTCAATAACAGTGCTCTCACAATGCGTTATTGGTGTTTCGTTCAAAGGTGGATTTTGATCAATATTTTCTGCATCGGATTTACCTTTATCTCTAGATGTATTTTTTTGTTCAATATCGTTCGTGCTTACAACATTACTTAAGTCTTCATCAACTGGATGATGCGGTTCAACATTATTGAGCCAGTTTTTAACAGCCTTTGTATACTTTTGTTTATGGAAATTAGTCTTTTTGTTCGGTAGCTTAGCAGATTCCTTTAGTTTTTGTTTATTTTCTCCTACATTACTATCGGTTTTAACTTTTTTTTCCTTAGGTTCATTTATATTTTTATTCTTACGTTTTTCACATTTGGTCATATTATTTTTATTTCCATTAGTTATGGTTTTAGTCATTGAAATATTTTTGTTTGGAAACGTAATATCAGATATTTTATCTACGCTAGTGTCTTTACTTTCTTCTTCATCTGCAGTCATATTATTAACAAACAATTCAACATCAAGCATGTCATCCCAATTATGAATATCTCCACTTTTATTTTTATTTATACTTGTGCGTGTATTTGTATTGTGCGTTTCTTCACTTTCTTCCACAAATGGCGTATCATCGTCAGAGTCTTTGTTATATAAATTGTACACTAAATTCTCATTCGCAGTGATGGCTGGATGAAGAAAATCATCTTTATCATTATTTTTTGGTACTGTGGTGATGAATTCCACAAACTTGGTTATTTCTGGTACAGTGTTGTCTGTCAATTTAAAGTTAAATGACTTTTCTTCCAGATATATCTGTTCGCAAGGAGTATGCAGAATCAATGGCGGTGGTAGCGTGACCAGTGAATCAACAACTCTGTCGTCAATGAAGCTAAAACAGTATTCGGTATATTAGTATTAGTAGTGTAAACTTATTTAATATTTGTCTGTTTACATACAGTTCGAGACGCTTCACTTCTAAGGCGAGAACGCGACATTTCAAGTATAGACTTACATATAATTTTCTTATGATACTCACGTTAACACCCTTTTATTTTGAGTGGGAAACTGGCGATGCTGAATATGCTGATAATCGTTGTTATTTTGAAGACGTGCTAAAAAAGAAAAGCAATATTTAGTTGCCTTAAAAAGCTTACTACTTACCCACAGCACTGATTTTGAGATATCTGCTATTCTACACAACTTCAATATTTTTTTTTACCTTTATCCCATTGCTCCATGAGTGCTGATAGTACTTTATTCCCAAATGGAGACAAATTCTGCTCATATTTTTTGAGGTTCAATCGCATATAATCATTTCTTTCCATTTTGAGCAAGTATGAAGCAGGTAGGTAAGGCAATCGGGATTTTTTTGAAAAAGTGCGGTTTTTTATTTTTTTTAATAAATATCCGGTTTCGAGAAAGATATCATATTCAGCCAACATCGATAATATTTACTTTTAAAACGGCGCTACTTCCTAATATTCTCGTGAAGCTCGTACAAAATTGTGTAGAAAGACTGATGACAGCAGAGAAATATACAACGTGTAACGTTAAATGCGCAAAACCTTAAAATAGTTTGATCAGAATAACGAGCAGAATTAATTGAACCACTTTTTAATATAGGTCACATTTTTCAAAAAGTCTTCATTAAAAACGTTGCCGTATCTATTTATTAATAAGTCAAGCAACCCAATGTCAGCGCGGCGCAGCGGCCCGGTGACGACTACTCCCTCGATAAAGTGTCGTCACAGACACAAGAAACGATCAGAATGGCCAGTAAAACTAAAACAGCATATAAATCCTTTACAATTTTTTTAATGACTTATTTTATCTCTGAAATAGGTCAATTGAATTAAAAATCAGTTGGAGTGTCTGAGGTTTTGCGCATTTAACGTTACACGTTGTATATATTTTTTAAATTAAATACCTAATAATTTCATTCTGTGATATTGTTTTTTTTTTTTTTTTGATTATGTGCGTTGGCTTTGGCAAATTGAGATTTCTATATCTATGGCATAGACAATGTCCATGATCTATGGGTAGTACTCACTCGAGTTGACGCCAGCCGACGCACATCAAGCTACTACAATCTGTCAAATTTCTGTAATAGATTTTCAAATTTAAGTATAAGGTTCAAAGTTGATTGGAAAATTTGACAGTTTCCGGTAGCGTGATGTGCTGGCGCCTGTACTTAACATAGTTTACAGTATATTGCAGTAAATAGAACTGTCAAAACATCGATATTACCTATGTTTGTATGCATACTTTATTGTAATCCTTTCAGTTTTTATTGTATACTAATCCTTCCCCATTTTACAAAAACGAAAGTAAACTTCTGTCTGCCTGTCGTTTGTCTATCTGTATGAATGTTTGTTTCATGGATAGTCTGTGGCTGTTTGTGTATGTGAGTTTAATAAATGCTGGTTTGTAAATGCACCCACGATACAAGAGAAATTCCTAGTGTGGGGCAGTTTAAAAAAAAAAAAAGTTTGAAGCCTGGGTCTGGGGAAGGAAGGGACATAGGCTACTTTTTATCAACACACCACGCGGGCGGAAGCTAGTGTTAAATAAAATGAATAGTAAAACTCTTTACAGTGACAAACACTCCTAATTCATGTTTTATTTTTAATTGATTATTCTCTTTAAATTAATAAAACGAAGGTTTTGAAAACGTACTATTTTTATTTTAGTACCCTTCCTAGGGAATACGACTTTTTATTTACCCACCGTCATCATCTGCCTAGCCTTTTCCCAACTATGTTGGGTTCGGCTTCCGCTTTATTTATCCATCGCTTAGCTTATTCAAAACGTAGTAACGTACGGCAACACTGGCTGTGACAGAAGTCACAATAAAAATCACAATTTCATTCACAAACTATTTGTATTATAAAACAAGGAAGGAAAATCCAGTATTATAAAATCTATTATGTGACTACACTTCTTTTTTAGAAAAAATATAGGCAGTCATGGCTGTGAATTTTGAAAGCTGTGACAGCTTGCCTCCCGACGAGGAGCCCAAACTAAAGTACGATAGACTGGAGAACGATGTTCAAAATATCTTGTTGAAAGACGCAGTGAGTTGTATTTGTGTGCATACCAAGTTTATATGTCTAGGAACACAATGGGGGGTGATACATCTTTTGGACCATGAAGGGAACACAGTGCCAATATCGCAAGATGGAAAGAATAAGGAGCTTCAGGCTCATACAATAGCTGTGAACAGAATCTCGGTGGATCTGAATGGGGACTACATCGCCAGCTGCTCGGATGATGGGAAGGTGCTGGTGTACGGGCTATACACAGACGACAACACTCACAACCTCACACTGGGCAGGATGATTAAGTCTATCGCCTTGGATCCTTCTTATTTCAAGTCCGGCTCTGGGAGGAGGTTTTTAACAGGTATATTAATACAGCAACATTGATAACACTACCATGAAACCTGTAATATAATAAATGTGAAAGTAACTCTTTCTTCCTGTACAGCCCAAAAAATTTGTTATATTATAGGCAAATCTGCAAAATGAATCCTTGATTTAAGATTTATCAGCGGGATCATCTTTATTCAGGCTTTAGTAATATTGAATGAAGAAAGTTAAATAATTATGATATCTTGTGCCATTAAAAAATAAAGTGAAAAATAAAAAAAAAAAACTATAGAAAGGTCCCAAAAGTCAGTTTTTTTTGCTAATATTTCGAAAATATTGGTTTTTTATCAATTTATGTTATTACAAGTTTATTCCTTATTAAATTCTGCACCAAATAACCATACACAAGATTAATCTAGGACCAGTATGGTTTGGCAAGTCTTGTGTGTCAGGATATTTTGCATATTTATTTGTCTTAAGTCACAACACTTTCGGGTCCAGACTCGTGTCGTACGTTGAGACACTAGCCATCACAGCTTACAGTCCCAAAAAATATGGATTTTTTTTCACTTTGAATTTAAGTAAAACTGCCTAGTGCCCAAACCACCACTCAAACCTTATCTCACACCACCTTTAAGGTAGAGTAAAAGGCATGTTTTCTTTACTTAATATCATAGGCCCAACTCATAAATTGTGAGTCATGAAAGCATTTAGTTAATGATAGGTCTTATCTTATTCTCTCTCTTCTTCCTTCAGACTAACGGTCAATAAAATCATGCCAAAATGATAATTGTGTGTAAGGAGCATGAATGTCTTTAGGTAGAAAAATAAAATGAACTGAGTAGTGTTTACATACTACTGTGCTACAAAAATTAAATATAATAATTGAAACACATGTCATGTACACATGGTTTTATGTAAATCCATAATAATTGAGTTTTGCTCAACAAATAGAAACTTCTGTAATATTTAATTGAATGTTTTTCCATGTGGTGGCTAAAACATGGTGAAAAAGGCGAAACGGATTATGATGGCCACTAAAGTCTCAATTGTCAACCTTAGCCTGGGTTTATAAAGTTATGTTACAAAGATCTCTGTGATAGCATGTCTGTCCTTACAATATTTGTAATTAATGTTATGTAAACCAAATGAGCCACTCTTGTGATTCATTCCTAAACGTATTATCACATTAAGAAGATAACATAGTGTGCAGAAATAGTGTAATTGACCAAAATAATAATAAAAACAAATTTAATGAAATGTAAAAAAAAATAAAAACAAACAATAACATAAACCTGGGTATCTCCGACCACCCTCCTAATTTCAACCACTTTTTATTTTTGCTAATAACTATCTTTTGGATCATATAATCTAGTTGAGGTTTTTTATAACGTATTTATACAACGTGTAATGTTAAATGCGCAAAACCTGAAAATCAGTGTAAACCCCATGTAATGTCACTCGATTTAACGACAAACTCCCTAAAGCGTCGATATCACTCTTCTTTGGTTGGTTTAGCTTGTTTTCCATACAATGATACACTCCATATAGCATTACACCTACTCTCAATAACAACAACGATTAAGTAATAAAAAGTACCTTGTTGTAAGTAAGTTATATTATTGGTTATACCTAAGTTGCCAAAATTAATGAGAAGCGCACAGCTGTGCATGTTCTTTTGTCGCTTTAATATCCTAGCCCATAATAAACTTGACTGTCCGCATTATGCAAACCAAACTTTCTAAGAAATTCGTTCTTTTGTTTACAAATTGGAAGATTATTTTTTTTATGTACAGACGCCAGCACATCAAGCTACTACAATCTGTCAGATTTCTTTAATAGATTTTCGACTTTATTGCTAAAGAATTAGGTTCAAGGTTGATTGGGAAAATCTGACAGTTTCGGGTAGGTTGACCTGCTGGCGTCTGTACATAACTATTAGCTTGAAATAAACTTTTTCTTTTCATAATTCTGGTTTTTCTTCTTTCCATTTAACAACAACTCTCTATAACAGCATAAAATGTACAGTCCCTTTAGTGTCGTTATATAGAGTTTGCACTGTAGTTTGATCAGAATAACGAGCAGAATTAATTGAACCACTTTTAAATATAGGTCACATTTTTAAAAAAATCTTCATTATTAACGTTGCCGTGTCTATTTATTAATAGGTCAAGCAAGCCAATGCCAGCGCGGCGCAGCGGCCCGGTGACGACTAGAGATGGGCATATACCTGGTAAAATCCCAGACTTTGGGTAAATACCCATTTATACCCATTTTTACCTTCCCAATTTTAATTTATATCGGGTAAAAATAAAATCAGTTTAATTTAAACTAATTATTGTATTTTTAGGGTTCCATACCTCAAAAAGAAAAAAACGGAACCCTTATAGGATCACTTGGTTGTCTGTCTGTCTGTCAGTAAAAAAATCTAGCTTCTAAGTTAGCTCAATATCAGGTTGGCACAAAAGTACTAACTTAGAAGCTAGATTTTTTTAGAGCTCCAAGGGACCATAGGCCTATGTATTTGATATTCATTTCAGCTTGATACCTCCACGTGTTACTGAGAAAAAGCGTCTCGACAGACTGACAGACAGACAGACAACCAAGTGATCCTATAAGGGTTCCGTTTTTTCTTTTTGAGGTACGGAACCCTAAAAATACAATAATTAGTTTAAATTAAACTGATTTTATTTTTACCCGATATAAATTAAAATTGGGAAGGTAAAAATGGGCATAAATGGGTATTTACCCAAAGTCTGGGATTTTACCGGGTATATGCCCATCTCTAGTGACGACTCCTCCCTCGATAAAGCGTCGTCGCAGACGCAAGAAACGATCAGAATGGCCAGTAAAATTAAACAGCCCATAAAACCTTTACAATTTTTTTAATAACTTATTTTCTCTCTGAAATAGGTCAATTGAATTAAAAATCAGTTGGGGTGTCTGAGGTTTTGCGCATTTAACGTTACACGTTGTATATGCATCTTATCAAAAAATGAAATCAAATCAAAATCATTTATTTGCGTAAATAAGGTAGGTACAGAGAGATCTTAAAGATAAGGTATATGAATCTCTTATTCTGCCATTAATGTCGGCGTGCAAATTTTACATAATGATTTAATATCAAAGCGTTATATATTATATTAATTAATTAAGAAATATTATAAGTTTGAATCAGGCATGCAGTTAGTAATTATTGAATTAAATCGATTCTTATTAGGTAACAATTAATTATCTATAATAGTACCTGATATTACAATGCAGGACTTACACCTTATAATCTAGGAACTCAAGTACACTATAAAAGCATTTATCAATCAATATTTTTGTCAGGATACGCTTAAATTTAAAAAATGAGAGTGACGTAATTGTATTTAGAATTTTATTGTATGTACAATTTAATGCACATGATAAAACTGTTGTTCGATGTGACTGTGAGATTTGTCTTGGGTTTATATAACTTGTTGGCATTTTGAGATCGCGGGGCATAGTAGCTTTTCGCTTTCTGAAAAAGACTCCTATGCTTGAAAACGAATAAACAAGATTCCAAGATATAAATACACGGTAAAGTAAGAATCTTATATTTTCTAAAGAATGGGCGACAGGAATCTATTTGTTTTAACCCAAATATAGCCCTTAAACATTTTTTTTGCATTACAAATGCTTGATCAATTTCTACACAGCGTCCCCAAAGAATGATACCATATCGCAAAATGGAGGATATATGTATAGCCGTGATATGCGGTAATTGCAACATCCCTAGATATCTCGCAGCTAATACGCCTCAGAGGGTAGACAAATCTATTCATTTTACCACAGACATCACTGACATGGCTTTTCCAAGAACAGAATTTATCTAAGGACATTCCAAGAAATTTAACTGTATCAGTTTCTGTCAGGGCATCCCCTTTGTATATTATATTTAGGTTCAACGGTTTTGCTCGGTAAGTATAATATAATATAATATTCCACAACTATCACACAACGCCATCTAGTCCCAAACTAAGCAGAGCTTGTGCTATGAGTACTAGACAACTGATAAACATACATATATATTTCTAAATACATACATATTATAGATAAATTACACCCAGACAAAGAACAAATGATCGTGCTCATCACACAAACATTTGTCTTGGGTGGGAATCAAACCCACGCCCTTGGGCATAGCAGTCAGGGCCACTGACCATAAGTGTAGTATGGAACTGCATAAATTTTGTTTTGCTAATGCTACCTTTAAATTGTTAGCTTCTAGCCATTCTATGGACGATTGGAGAGCCGTGTTTATTTCCTGCTCATAGGTACTTTTATCAGTGCCTTTTAATATAATAGTGATATCGTCCGCGAATAGAACACATTTATGACTCAAGATATTTACCAAATCATTTATGTAGGAATAGGGGCGGACCTAAAATACTGCCCTGAGGCACGCCGTAACTATTTACTAAAAGCGAAGACTGAAATAACTCGTGTTTTGGATTGATCATTATAACTTGATACTTCTACTGCCTGTACTCGATTAGTTAGATAAGACTTCAGCCAGTCGTATGCTTTTCCTCTTACTCCGTATCTGGAAACTTTTTCTAATAACCGTTCATGACTGACATGATCGAACGCCTTACTCATGTCCATAAAAAGTACTGAAACAGGAATTTTATTATCAATAGACTCCGTAATTGATTTTATTAATTGGAACGCTGCTAAAGATGTACTTCGATTCCTGCGAAAACCATTTTGTTCATCCTTTAAAATGTGGTGTTTTTCAATGAAGTTTAATAATTTATTACAAAATAATTTCTCAAAAAATTTTTTTTTTCTTAATCTTAATCTTTTAAAAAAAATTACAAATCACGATTATCTAGTAACTTGAAAATAAGTTAAATTTTTTAATCATTTTGAGCTAGGCTTAGTAGTGGTCGGTAATCGAAAGTTCGAATCTTGATTCGGGAAGTACCTGTGTCGCATAGGCCGGGAGCCGACGTCCCAGTGCCACCATTGTGGTGATTGCCGCGACGATACGGCTGTTGTGTCAACCATGGTCGGAAGCGAGTCAGGGTGGAGTGCCGTTGCCACCTTTTGCGAGGTCGTGATGCTCGCAAAGGAGGCGGCGGAAAGGGAGAGAGAGGCTGCCTCCTCTCTCCCCTCCCGCAGCAGACGCACTGGGCGTCGTAGGGTGGCCGACTTCCGGCCACCGTAGGGCGCGGCCTGCGGACGGCAGACTTGGGGCGTCTTGTCGTCCGACCAGCAGCAGGCCTCGAGGCGGCGGCGTCGTGTTCCGCGCGCGCCTCATAGTGGAGTCCTGCGGCCGGGGTGACGGCCGCAGTGGGTGACGGGGCCCGCCTGACCATCTGGCGGGCCAATACCCGTCGGGGGGTAGCGACGAATGCTTCGGCGATACCCGCCCCCTGACACACGGGTACATGAGGAACACGGGTTGGTTTTTAGTCAGTAAGAGTCTGACAGTCCCCTTCGCCCTTCCCCAAAGGCGGAGGGACTCCATGAGGATTTTCCAACCCGATACCAAAAAAAAAAAAGTTCGAATATTGATGGTCGGAAATACACCTATGCGACCATCTTGAGAATCTTCATTTATACTTAATTAATTTTTTAAAATATTCCTCATATGAAAAAAATTGTGATACTTGTTTTTAGGGATTCTAAAAGCGTTTTACTTCAGAAATCCTTTTTTAGAAATTAGTTTTGTTGCACAGTCTTCGTGCATTGAGAAATTTAAACGACGTAGAAGTTCGGTGGTCGGATATAGGCAGGTTTACGTTAACTATTCTTTACACAACTTATTGTGTTAAGGCTAGGGACTAATTTGAGCATAAAAGAAAATCCTGAAATTTTGATTATTACAACATACCCTAGTTATGTTATAATAATCGAAATTTCAGAATGTTGGAACAGTTTACCTTTCATCAATGGATGGTAATTCCACCTCGCTTTTTGCTCATATTGGTCCCAGAAAGAACACAAAGCGGCTATCGCATTGTGTTTTATAGGGGAACTTCAGTATGAAAGATGGGTCTTCAATTTACAGATGACTAGGCAACTAGACACTGCTTAATTGTTAGGTTACTAAATATTAATTTTTCTATTACAGGCGACAACAAATTAACATTATACGAAAAGACATTCCTCAACCGCCTTCGTAGCACAGTTCTGTGCGAGTGCGAAGGCTACGTGCAGGCCATGTCGTGGCACGAGCGCTTCGTAGCGTGGGCCAGTGAGGTGGGCGTGCGCGTGTACGACCTGGTGGCGCGCTGCTCGCTCGGCCTCATCCAGTGGGAGAAGGTCCCCAACCGGTCCATAGAAGACTATCGCTGCAACCTCCTCTGGTGTGCCCCTAAAACGCTTATGATTGGGTGGGTCGACACCATCAGGATCTGCATCATACGAAAACGAAGTCAAATCGAACTTCAAACGCGAGATGTCACCGAGTATTTAGTTGATCCCGTGTACACTTTCCAGACGGACTACTTCATCAGTGGCTTAGGTCCCCTGGACGACCAGTTAGTAGTCCTGGGAGTACATAAGGAGTGCGACCCTGAAACTGGTAAGGCGCAAAGACCTGTGCTTACCGTTGCTGATTATAAAGACTGTGAATTCTGTGAAATATCAACAGATAGTCTCAACATTCGTGGTTATGAGGAATATTCATGTAACGACTATTATTTAGATATGCTCATAGAGGAAAACAGATTTTTCATAGTGTCACCCAAAGACATTGTAGTGGCTAGCCCTTACGATATCGACGATAGAGTTAAATGGCTCACAGAACAAGGTCGATTCGAGAAAGCAATTACCGTTCTCGAAGAAGTTGGCGGGAAGACGTCGAAACACTCGGTGGTGACCGTCGGCGTGCAATACCTGGACCATTTGATGGCTGAGCACTTGCACGAGGAGGCGGCCATACTATGCGCCAGGATTTGTAAGAATGATAAAGTGTTGTGGGAGACGCAGATATTGAAATTTGCTGAAGTGAACCAGTTGCGGGCGATCAGTCCGTATGTGCCTAAAACTCCTGAACAAGCATTGAGTTCTCACATATACGAGTTAATATTCTATGAGTATCTGAAGTTGGACTCTCAGGGTTTCCTGAAATTAGTTCAAGAATGGAACCCCGCGTTATACAAGACCGGCGTCATCGTCAAGGAAGTCTTAGAACATCTGTTGAACACAGAAGTCGACAAAAATATTTACTTAGAAGCTTTGGCTCTTTTGTACTGCTACCAAAAGAAATACGACAAGGCTTTAACGACGTATTTGACTCTCCAGCACAAAGACGTGTTTACTCTGATCACTAAACACAACATGCACAACGTGATACACGACAAGATACTGGACCTGATGACGCTCGACTGTGACAAGGCAATATCAATACTTCTAGACAAGCCCAGAGTACCTGTAGAGGTAGTAGAAAAGCAACTTGCAAGCAATGACATGTTGTTGTTTAAGTACTTAGATGCTTACAGCAAAATTGAACCTTACGGTAAGTATCACGGAAAATTAGTTAGACTTTACGCTAAATATGCGCGGGACAAACTTCTTCCATTTTTAAAATGCAGTGATAATTACCCAATTCAAGAAGCTTTGGATGTGTGCCAGAACAATGAGTTTTACCCCGAGATGGTGTTCCTATTGGGACGTATTGGCAACACGAGAGAAGCTCTGCAAATCATTATAGAGCAGCTGAAGGATATCAACCAAGCTATCAATTTCTGTCAAGAACACAATGATAAGGAATTGTGGATGGACCTCATCAAGCGCACAGTGGACAAGCCCGAGTATGTGACTTTACTGCTCAAGAGAATAGGAAACTATGTGGACCCGCGAATATTAATACAAAATATACAATCTGGATGTGAGATAAAGGATTTAAAAGACTCGTTAGCAAAGATGATGTGTGATTATCACCTTCAGCTGTCAGTGCAGGAAGCATGTAAAGTGATCACTTTGCGGAACTACTTCGAGTTACATCAGAAGCTAATCATCAATCAGCAGAGAGGTATATCTGTAACGGATGACTTCATGTGTTGTGCTTGCCAAGGTCGGATCATTATTAGGGACTTATCGAATGCCTCAGATTTGATGGTGTACAACTGTAGGCATTCATTCCATAAAGAGTGCCTTCCCGAGGGAGTCCAGTGCGAGACTTGTACAGTGTGCAGTGCCGTCAAAATGTGACCCAAATCACTAAAGCTCAACTCTTAGATAGATGCTGTATATATTATGTATAATGAATAATGATTAAACAATATTTTTCCATTATAAACTTGTATAATAATGTTAATCAAACTAAATGTTTATCAATGTTTGGTGCTTTTATAATTAATTGGCTTGTATTATTTTTCCTTGTATTAGATAAACCCCAGATACCAATAAAATACAACAAAAATATTTGGTTGTTATAACTTCAATACTGAAAACAGTTTTTATATTTTAGTCATGTATAGCAACAAAAGTAAGTATATCATAATATTTTTTTTCTCACAATGTTGGAACTTACAAGCAACAATCTACTTTGTTTTTAAAGTAGGTAAATGAAATTATAACGCGTATTCGTTTGAAGTTTATCTTTATTCATATACTTCTTATCCGTCATAAAAAAAGTAAGTTGTAGTTTCTTTCCTACCAAAAGTCTGGAAAAAGTTTTTTTTCGATTTCTGACTTTTCTAGTACTCAAACCTCAGTAGGTCCGATAGACTTTTTCATCCTTCTATTAAGAAACTGTATAGATTGGCATCAAAAAGTTTTTGAGAAAACTTCCCATTATCTTGCTGACTACAATTTTTCAAGATACTTAACATCAAAAGTAATTTATTCAAACTAGGCTGAGAATCGGCACTTAGGTATCGAACGTCAAAATTACAAAAGACAGCCCCAAAACGGTGTGCGTTACTCCAGCGGAATGTTGTCGCTTTTCAGGATTTCGGCTTGACAGAAAATTAGTAGGTACCCCATCTCGTGTAATTGTGCCCGAAATTAATAATTTGTGCGTCCAGCCGATCCAAAGATATTCACGAAAAACAGATTTCGCTGGAGTAACGTTACTGCAGCGACATGTTTTTTTACCCGTGGTCGTAGCTGAATACAAACTAGCTACTTAGATAGATATAATTTGTGCCTAATTGTGCCCAAAAAATATAATTTGTGCGTCTTGAGGTTTCGGAGTTATTCAAGATTCCGCTGGGGTAACGTTTAGCAAATTGCTGTATCTCTTAAACGGCATGACATACAACTACGATTTTTTTTACTACGGTGGGTCTTAATTTGTGCTTAATTTGTGCAATTTTATTTTTTCTATAATTGACACCTTTGGATAATTAGATTTTTTTTTTCAAAAACACTAAAATCGATCCTCGCGCTTCAATGAGAAACCCTAGAAACTTACCAATTATGGTGATTTGTACCTTTCATGAACTCAAAGCATCATGTGAAATTCGATGTTTATATTCCAACTCCTTAGAGAGTTATTCCATTTTAATTAAAATCTGGCCACGATATAATGTAACGCTCCAATACATGAGTTATTATTAAGTGACTGATATTATGATTATACTAATAATTAGTACCCTTATTAAATTGTTTATCCTTAAAGTTTCAGCTGAAAAAACCTTCTAACTACTTAGATATAAGAAAAAAACGATAGGAAAAGAAATCACACGATTAACCGAACAATTTCGAATTACTACATAAAAGCGGGCTCGCAGTACATTATGCCCACCTTCTTAAATTGGTAGTATTATAATTGAATTTTTATGGGTACAGGTGCGTACAAAACGTTTAATTAGGTAACTATTTATTTACTTTTATATAAACATGTGACATAGAGAGCTATCAGAGAGTAGGAAGTGACCTAAGGGCGAGCGCGCACTGCGGTGCGTTTTTCTAATGCATAATCTGTGAAGTATGGAATGTATTTGAAGTGCGCGCACTGCGGTCATGCGTTTTGTTACTGTAGGCCCCGCCCAGTGCGGCAGAACTAACGTAAACGCACCGCAGTGCGCGCTCGCCCGCTTATTGGCGAGTTTATTACAGACGTAATGTTTCTAAAGTTTGATACTTAGTAGATTTAAAAAATATTAATAACTCCATACCGATATTGGTTCGTATGGCCTGATGACGTCACTTAAAAAAAAACTTAAATTATTATGTACGAATATGCACTTCTACCACCATAGACTTATAAAAAAAGGAGGACTCCGCGCCACGCATATCGAAAGTGAAGCACAGTAAGTATGCTGGACCATTTGTACAGACGCCAGTACATCTAGCTACTACAATCTGTCAGATTTCTTTAATAGATTTTCAACTTTATCGCTAAAGCATAAGGTTCAAAGTTGATTGGGAAAATCTGACCGTTTCGGGTAGCTTGATATGCTGGGGTCTGTACAAACTCGCCTCACGCACACATTTACATCATAGTGTGCCGAACAGTCGCCATTACGTGACCATAAGCACAATGTACCACAAAACCAATGCGTATTGTCCAGCCGAAATTACACGCGTTGTAATTATACACACAATTCCTTGAATTACTGGGAAAAAGATAATGCGCACACGCTCTCCACACACGAAATTGGCGGCCAATTACTCGTGTCAAATAAAATTAACACCGAACCGAACTAAAAGTGCGTTTTACGAATGTTGGTACCATTGTTTTTCATTGAAGAATGTTTACAAAAAACCATTCCATACGGCAACTTCGAATGAAGCAACGACAAACTCTGGGGATTCCCGCCAAGTAATATTTTACTATCCCGGTCGTTCTGACGGCATAGCATAGGGTAGATGTATTTTAGAATTGGCTGAGATAGACAATATAGACATCCACTTTCCTCAATTTGATCAATTTGTGAATATTTCTATTAAGTAGGTACCTAAATAATAAAACAAAATTTTACAGAGGTATCAATCATGCTATTTTATTTCAATTAAAAACTAAATCTATAAAGGTATTTTTTCTTTTATTTTTTTGGCAATAAAAATACACTTTCTCGTCAAATAAACCTTTGGTCTTTATTAGATTGCTGTACTTACTAACATTTGACTGAGAGTTAAAAGGTTTGCAAATCCTTAATATAATTTATGGCTTACACACTGTGTGTACGTAATACCTACGTGTTTTACAAAACAATAAATTATAAGTAACACTTTTGTGAGAGACTGTTTCAAAAAACGAAATGTTGTACTACATATTTAAGAAGGTTGGCACAATGTACTGTAAGCCCGCTTTGATGTAGTAATTCGAATTTGTTCGGTTAATCGTGTGATTTCTTTTCCTATCGTTTTTTTCTTATATCTAAGTAGTTAGAAGGTTTTTTCAGCTGAAACTTTAAGGATAAACAATTTAATAAGGGTACTAATTATTAGTATAATCATAATATCAGTCACTTAATAATAACTCATGTATTGGAGCGTTACATTATATCGTGGCCAGATTTTAATTAAAATGGAATAACTCTCTAAGGAGTTGGAATATAAACATCGAATTTCACATGATGCTTTGAGTTCATGAAAGGTACAAATCACCATAATTGGTAAGTTTCTAGGGTTTCTCATTGAAGCGCGAGGATCGATTTTAGTGTTTTTGAAAAAAAAATCTAATTATCCAAAGGTGTCAATTATAGAAAAAATAAAATTGCACAAATTAAGCACAAATTAAGACCCACCGTAGTAAAAAAAATCGTAGTTGTATGTCATGCCGTTTAAGAGATACAGCATTTTGCTAAACGTTACCCCAGCGGAATCTTGAATAACTCCGAAAGCTCAAGACGCACAAATTATATTTTTTGGGCACAATTAGGCACAAATTATATCTATCTAAGTAGCTAGTTTGTATTCAGCTACGACCACGGGTAAAAAAACATGTCGCTGCAGTAACGTTACTCCAGCGAAATCTGTTTTTCGTGAATATCTTTGGATCGGCTGGACGCACAAATTATTAATTTCGGGCACAATTACACGAGATGGGGTACTAATTTTCTGTCAAGCCGAAATCCTGAAAAGCGACAACATTCCGCTGGAGTAATGCACACCCCAAAACGTCCGCCCTTCACCACTTCCTGGTGCTTTCGCTGGGAAGAAGTGGCGCAACAAACTCCCCAGCAGCACAACTGTCTGTTCAGTTAGAAAATACTTCATTGAATACAATACAAGGTATGCGGAGTAATTAATATTACAAGACACAGAACATTAAATTAAATTATTTGTTACTAGCGACCCGCCCCGGCTTCGCACGGGTGCAATGCTGATCACTATCACTACATAGTATAAAACAAAGTCGCTTCCCGCTGTCTGTCTGTCTGTATGTATGCTTAGAACTTTAAAAATAAGCAACGGATTTTGATGCGGTTTTTTTTTAATAGATAGAGTGATTCAAGAGGAAGGTTTATATGCATATAATACATGCATAATATAGTAGAGAAACACTGATTATTTTAGAGCCATTATTTCTCTTAAAAAGTATAGGATAAAAAATGGTTATTGTGGGTTATCCCTAAGAGATAGACATATGCCATCGCGGACTTTTTTGTAGACCTTTTTAAGGTGTACAATACTGTAGTACATTATTTTGATCTATCTCGTAGGGTTAAGCCAGCGTTTGCAATGTAAGCGCAATAAAATGTGTTTATTTACGACATCACATTAGAAACCCCTAAATGATCAGTGTTTCTCTACTATATTATGCATATATTATACATATAAACCTTCCTCTTGAATTACTCTATCTATTCAAAAAAACCGCATCAAAATCCGTTTCGTAGTTTTAAAGATTTAAGCATACATAGGGACAGACAGCGGGAAGCGACTTTGTTTTATACTATGTAGTGATATGTCAGCT
This sequence comes from Eremobia ochroleuca, assembly GCA_949629135.1. Lineage (NCBI taxonomy): Eukaryota > Metazoa > Arthropoda > Insecta > Lepidoptera > Noctuidae > Eremobia > Eremobia ochroleuca. The sequence continues at coordinate 22,110,025 of OX451391.1, forward strand.
AGCTACGCCAATATACCAAATACAATAAAAAACTATACGTATGTACCTACTCAAGCAAAAAAATAATATAATAAATGGAAATTAAATAAAAGCCTCCAGGTGTAAAGGGCGTCACCGCTTACATATTTATGCAATGCTGGGTTCTGTTTACATAGCTGTCACTTGAAGTCACAAATGATAAACTAGGACCATCGAAGGAAACTAAATAAACAAAAAAAAGTTATTACTAATGACAACAATAATAAAACCATAGTCAGCAAGACGACCAGTCACCACAAGCAGCACCTGTTCACGAGTATAACGCAAAGATCGGCCATTACCCCCTCGCCATATTTGAGGGAAGGAGGCAACCCGACCCCCGACGCTACCGCAAGCAATGACATCTAAGGGAGCATGACGAACTTGCTGGCGGTTGCTCAGGTAAGAATAATATGAACAATCGGCTAGGTCACTAGCTAGCCACATATTGGAATCAACTCATTAGAAAACATTGAAATGAGTTGATTATGTCCATCTACACTAATATTATAAAAGAGGAAAGATTTGATTGTTTGTTTGTATTGAATAGGCTCCGAAACTAATGGACCGATTTGAAAAATTGTTTTACCATTAGAAGCCGACATTATCCCTAATGAACATAAGCTACTTTTAAAAGCGGGAAAATGCTTCATTCCTACGGGAAAACGGGTAATAGGACAACGGGTAGTATGAATTATCCTTTCGTACTTATCTTTTTCACATAACTTCTAAACGGCTGAACCGATTGGGTTGAAATTTTATTCGGGTACAAATACAAAAAGTGTAAAAATACCATTGGACCCGGTAGGTGGCGCTGCTGTCGGTATGTCAACTACGAAACTGCTTGACCGATTGTGTTGAAATTTTGTATGTGTATTTCCATGGTTTCACAGACACGAATGTATTAAGCCTACCTAATCTATCTTTCTATACATATACAGTGTGTCCGGACATGGACTAGCGATATTCTAAATACTTAAATATAAGCTATTTTAAAGTACTATTACACTATAGGCTTGGGTCCAATACACTTCCCCGCTATGTGGCAGCCATTTTGTTTTTTTTGTTGAAATATGCTCTATGCGAGTACAAAAAAAATCATATATCTCAAAGTTTTAGTCATACTGAGATAAAAATAGGCTTATTCGGAAGGCAATAATATTGTCTACCGTCTGCATTACAAAGCAATGTGTTCACAATTCCATAACTTTTGAAAAAAAATGTGAAAGTCGAAAAAAAAATCAAAAAATTATGCAATTCAACCAATAATGGTTAATTACTACAAAAACAACCCCGAGAACTTTTTTATTTTTTATACTAGATCGACAGTTTTTGAGCTACGCTACAATGCAACATAAAATTCACAACTGTATGTTTAATACTTTAAGAGTTATTGTTGTTTGAACATAGCGTATGCGCAAGCACAAAACGTCTTTGTTAACCGCCAGAGTGTCATTTATGGCATTCACTGTATTCCATCTGAGAGCAGGCGAGAAATACTGTTCGTTACTACCGTGAGTAAGCGAGATAGAACGTATTAGTCCACTACCTGAAACAAAATCAGTTTTAAGGACAAATTATTAGTTGGGTTAGTTTAGTTGTCCCTCGCCCTGCGTTGTGATCGCTATCGCTACTTTCACTTACCGTCCGTGCTGTTTACGTGCTGCGTTAGTGTTTTGTATTTAAAAGTGTGATAAAGTATGGCACAGCGTCAATATTCATCGCAACATATTGCTGACATACACTTTGTGTATGGCTTTTGCAATGGAAGTGCAAATTTGGCTGTACAAGAATATCGACGAAGGTACCCTAACAGGCCTACACCGAGTCGCCAAACTTTTATCGACGTGCATTCAAGATTAGCGGAAAGAGGTATTCAAAGAGCTGTTAATGAACGCAATCGCTTGGTATCGCCCGAAGATGAAGAAGAAGTGCTTAGACTAATAACCAATGATCCTAGACTAAGCGTTAGACGGATTTCAGTGCAACTTCGAATGTCTAAGTGGCATGTATGGAGAATTTTGAAAAGAGAAGGGTTACACCCTTATCATTTTCGACGGGTTCAAGACGTGATCGAACCAGATTTTGCTGCGAGATCTGTGTTTTGTTCGTGGATAAATAGAAATTTGAGACAGAACCGTAATTTTTTACAAAGAATACTGTGGACTGATGAAGCCAAATTTACAAGAGCTGGGATTACAAACCACAGAAACGACCATCTCTGGTGCTCCGCAAATCCAAGGGCGGTGCGCCCAAGCTCATTTCAACATGAATTCTCAGTAAATGTGTGGGCCGGCATAATCAACGATAGGCTGATAGGGCCATTGGAATTGCCACCTACATTAAACGGCGCTAGATTTTTAGAATTCTTACAGACACAGTTTGCGGACAGCCTCATGGACCTACCTCTATCATACCGTCGGCGTATGTGGTTCCAGCTCGATGGTGCACCCGCGCATTTTTCTCGAGCAGTGAGAGAATATTTAAATAATAATCTACAGCCGTGGATCGGTCGTGGTGGTGTAGTAGCGTGGCCGCCTCGCTCACCCGATTTGACACCCTTGGATTATTTTTTGTGGGGTCATATGAAACAAAAAGTATACGCTACAGTTCCAAATACCAGGGAAGAACTCGTCGCAAAAATTATGGCAGCCGCCGAAGAAATTAGATCCGATTTGGATTTAATTAGGCGCTCATCAACCCAGGTGGCACAGAGAGCCGTAGTGTGTCTACAAGCTGGAGGTGGCCACTTTGAGCAACTGCTTTAGATATTTTAATCTTCATTTAATATTGGAAAAAACATTAAATAAAATTCAATATGAATGTTATGTTTTTTTAATGATTTCCTGTTTAGGGTTCCGACAAAGGCCTTTTGTGCTTGCGCATACGCTATGTTCATACAACAATAACTCTTAAAGTATTAGACATACAGTTGTGAATTTTATGTTGTATTGTAGCTTAGCTCAAAAACTGTCGATCTAGTATAAAAAATAAAAAAGCTCTCGGGGTTGTTTTTGTAGTAATTAACAATTATTGGTTGAATTGCATAATTTTTTGTTTTTTTTTTCGACTTTCACATTTTTTTTCAAAAGTTATGGAATTGTGAACATATTGCTTTGTAGTGCAGACGGTAGACAATATTATTGCCTTTCGAATAAGCCTATTTTTATCTCAGTATGACTAAAACTTTGAGATATATGATTTTTTTTGTACTCGCATAGAGCATACTTCAACAAAAAAAACAAAATGGCTGCCACATAGCGGGGAAGTATATTGGACCTAAGCCTATAGTGTAATTGTACTTTAAAATAGCTTATATTTAAGTATTTAGAATATCGCTAGTCCATGTCCGGACACACTGTATAAATAAACCAATTACATTGACCACATTATTTAAGCTACATCTTTTAAAAACGGCGGGAATTACAAATTCTACGCATACGAAGTTGCGGGCGGATGCTAGTAATAAAATAAAATAAAATTAAACTGATTTGATTTATACAGTCAAATTAAAAAATATATACAACGTGTAACGTTAAATGCGCAAAACCTCAGACACCCCAACTGATTTTTAATTCAATTGACCTATTTCACAGAGAAAATAAGTCATTAAAAAATTGTAAAGGTTTTATGTGCTGTTTTAGTTTTACTGGCCATTCTGATCGTTTCTTGCGTCTGCGACAACGCTTTATCGAGGGAGGAGTCGTCACCGGGCCGTTACGCCGCGCTGACATTGGCATGCTTGACCTATTAATAAATAGACACGGCAACGTTTTTAATGAAGATTTTTTGAAAAATGTGACCTATTTTCAAAAGTGGTTCAATTAATTCTGTTCGTTATTCTGATCAAACTACTTTCAGGTTTTGCGCATTTAACGTTACACGTTGTATACAATGAGCTCATAATAACCTATCAGTAAGCTAATTCTGGAGAAAGAACATAAACATTGTCTTAAGTTAATCAGGGCGACCAACTATTCTTATCGTTTAAGTAGTCGTTGATGGAATAGTATGCCTTTGAACAAAGGCTGGATTTTATTTGAGCTTTAAACGCATTAAAAGGCAAATCTAGCAAAGAAGAAACCGGAAATCGCGAAAAAAAAATCAGCTGTTCCCTACATTTTGACGAGTTATGCGAACATAAATGTAGGGAACAGCTGATTTTTTTTTCGCGATTTCAGGTTTGGTCCCATAGTAAAAGTTGTTCATAATGATGAGTACAATGACCCCTTAAGAGGTTGTGCGTTATTTTAGTTACACCTTGTATAAGATTTTGGCAAAGATTAATTGTGATGCAACCGTGAGAATACCAATATCTTTTAAAAACCCTTAGAGAAACTCTAGCACCTAGCTGATCGATAAATTGCTCGAACAGCTCGTTTTTGAAGGACAAATATGTTTTGTATATCAGCTGCTTTGCCCCACAGCAGAATACATAATTCTGTAAAAATAACTAAAATAGACTAAACGAGCTGTATCAAGTTCAGTGTATTGTCTTACTTTCCTTAGGGCGTAGGCAGCCGAACTGAGCCTTCCTGCGAGGCTTGATATATGAGGTCCCCACTGAAGTTTAGCTTCTAGTGTTATTCCCAGAAAAACTGCTGAGCTCAGTTTCAAGCACCTCTTTATCTAAGACGATGTTGGATCCTAGATTTCTAACATTCGGTAAGACGAAATTTAAACATTTCGTTTTCTTTTCATTGAGAACTAGGTTATTTGACGTAAACCAATCCGTAACTATTGAGAGTGCACTGTTTACGTAGTCAAAATCTTGTAGATTCCTGTCTAAATTGAAATTGAGAGATGTATCATCTGCAAACAGCACAATGTCACAGATTCCGTTCATATAGTATGGTAAATCATTGATATGTTATATACTAAGAACGAGAATGGACCCAGTATTGAGCCTTGTGGTACACCTAACTGAACTGGTAGCCTGGAAGATTTCACACCACTAACATTTACAAATTGGAACCTATTATGTAAATAAGAATTTATTACGTTGAGAGCTTCGTTTTGGACACCGCAATGACGTAGTTTACGCAAAAGCGTGTAATGGTGCACGCAATCAAAGGCTTTCGAAAGATCACAGAAAAAATACATCGTCGCTGCGTCTGAGCGTCGCGTCGCGTCGAGCAGTTTGTAAATACCGCGTAACAAGAAAAGTCGCAATATTGACATATCGTGCCAACAGATCCTTTAACCTAATTTGTTTATAATAACAGATCTCACGCAATTTGAATTAGCCAATAAAAAGCCTCGTTTTAGCCATCGAAACAATATCGCGTAATAGTAACGCCTGAAGTTGGCAGCATTTCCGCGTATTTACCAAATTAACGAAGAAAGCACAACACAATCAGTGCGTGCTCCCGAAAATAATTATTTTGTTGTGAAGTAACTACCATATATTTTTATGTTGGTTAGTGTATCTTTATCAATCTATACTAATATTATAAAGCTGAAGAGTTTGTTTGTTTTTTTGTTTGTTTGTTTGATTGAACGCGCTAATCTCATGAAGTACTCGTTCGAATTGAAAAATTATTTTTGTGTTGAATAGTCCATTTATCGAGGAAGGCTATAGGCTATATAACATCACGCTACAACCAATAGGAGCGGAGCATCAATGAAAAATGTTGCAAAAGCGGGAAAAAATATTCTTTTTGAGAGCTTCCGTTGCGTGCGCTGCGTAAATAGTTAAAGTTACGCAAAAATCATGTATAAATGTATGTGTGTGTGTGAATTGTTCCGACTTAAAAGTTCTAAAAAAAAATCCGCGACAGCATATGTCTATCTTTTATGGTTTAAAATTGTAAAGGTTTTATGTGCTGTTTTAGTTTTACTGGTTATTCTGATCGTTTCTTGCGTCTGCGACGACGCTTAGCGAGGGGGAGGAGTCGTCACCGGGCCGCTGCGCCGCGCTGACATTGGCTTGCTTGACCTATTAATAAATAGACACGGCAACGTTTTTAATGAAGATTTTTTTTTAAATGTGACCTATATTAAAAAGTTGTTCAATTAATTCTGCTCGTTGTTCTGATCAAACTATTTTCAGGTTTTGCGCATTTAACGTTACACCTTGTATAGTATCGTACTACAAGGCGATTGGAAGATGGGTGCAAAGCTTTAAGGCGAAGATAGTACAGACAGTTTAGAACAATTTAAGCCATGGTTATCTTAGACGAGGTCTTACCATTTTTTTTTAACCTAATTTTTAGCCAAAATTTTAACTAAACTGGTTATTTATAGCTAAATTGAATGATAAATGAATTCATTTTTATTTTATTTAATTAAAGTAATGTGTAAGCAATCTAGCAAAACATGATTTAGGCCTCTGTGTCGTTAGACATTTTTTTTACAGACATTTAAAGTTCATATAAATTTAAAAAAATTATAAATCATTTTTGAAAACCTTATTTTAAAAAAAAAACGAAGTGTGCTTTTTTTGTTCAAATATTTTTGAAAACATGCGTGATAATCGCTCTTTGCTTTGAGGTATCATTTACGAGGATATTTTACAAATTATTGAAATTAGGATCTACAAACCAATTTGAGGCAGAAATTTTAAATTTTAGGCAGACTAATTAAAACAAAATTTTTGCTTAAAAAACTTACGCTAAGCTTACTTTATGTGTTCGAAATGATAATTACTTCAACTTTAAGAATTTTTTGCACATGCCAATTGAGGGGATTATCTAAACAATGGCCGCCGCGCGCAGTGCGGCACATAAAAGAACCGAATTGAAGGGATTATCTAAACAATGGCAGCAATGCGCGGTGCGACGGCATTTCCAGGTAGAACGCCCAGGGAATAGAAAATAGCGATAAATACCGTAAAACGGGGTGAATAGGAACGCAGGGGTGAATCGGAACAAAACTTTAAAATGGATTTTAACGTTTATGTAATATAGTTTGTAGCCAACAATTACACTTAATCGTCAACTATAATATAGTATACACATTAAGAGACCTTTTGGCAAAAAACGATATTATTTCAATGTTAAAATCCATTTTAAAGTTTCGTTCCGATTCACCCCTGCGTTCCTATTCACCCCGTTTTACTGTACGTTGGTTTTTACAGCAAAATGGTATTAGTTACTAAGGCAACAAAATCGTGTTTTTATTTAGTTAGGTTTAGTCAGTCTGTGTTGAAGCGGTCACATCTGTTACTTATTACAATTAGTTGAATTAGTCAAACTACAGCTGCCCATGTGAGAGGAGGTTGTCGTGTTGATTCGCAATTTACAGTGTTCAGTTGTAGCCCTTTGCGTTCCTGCACGTGTTGTTTGCGTTAGTTTTGAACATTTTTGTTTCACCGTGTCCAGGCGTAGCCGCAAGCTCCTGCACGTGTTGATTTTTGAGTTGTGTTGAGTTGACATTTAGTGCGCTCCTACGCCGTTTTTCTTAATTGTTAAGTACCTATGGCTACTTTTTCCAATCAGGAATATGCGGATATCCTATTTATGTATGGCAAAGCAGATGACAATGGATCCTTGGCGGGACGGATGTATCAAGAACGCTTTCCGAATCGCAGCGTACCGAATGTGCGAGTGTTTTACAACACTTTTCGTCGACTTGCCGAAGTTGGGTTTCACCGCGTGGAACCTGGAGTCAACCCAGGCAGACATGAAACTGACGTCGAAGAAAACATGTTGGCAGCATTTCAAGCAGATCCTACTACCAGTACCAGAGCCGTAGCTCCAAATCTAAACAATTCACAATGGAAGGTGTGGCATACAATGCACCAAAATGACAAATATCCGTTCCATGGTAGGGGTGTGCAAGGTCTGGAAGAGCAAGATCCCCAAAGAAGAATACAGTTCTGCCGTTTCCTCCTCAACAGAGACATCGAAGATGCGTGGTTCCTGAAATCAATCTTGTGGACGGATGAAAGCAAATTTTCTAGGGAGGGCATCACAAACTTTCATAACCTCCATGAATGGGCCAACAGAGACAATAATCCACATTTTAAGAAGCGAGTGTCGTTTCAGGGAAAATTCTCTGTCAATGTATGGGCTGGAGTAATTGGCAGGACATTCATTGGGCCCCACTTCATACCGGATAATTTAAATGGTGAAAATTATTTGCACTTTCTACAATTCGATTTACCAGTTCTGATAGAGGAAACCGGTGTCCCGATATTCGAAAGAGACCGAACAGTCGTCTTTCAGCAAGACGGCTGTCCAGCGCATTGGACGTTAAATGTAAGGGAACACTTAAATAATTGCTTCCCTGACTGCTGGATCGGTAGAGATGGACCCATCCCTTGGCCCGCTCGCTCACCAGATCTGACCTCGCTGGACTTTTTCGTGTGGGGCCGGGCCAAGGAACTGGTGTATACGAATGTTGAAATAAACACGAGAGAAGAATTGATGGAGAGAATTAATTCAGCGTTTGAAACGATGAAACTGGAGATGATGTTGAAAATAACAACAACAGAAGTGAGAAGACGTAGCCGTGCTTGTATTAGGAATCATGGCAGACATTTTGAACATGAACAATAAATAATTTAGATTCAAATGTTGTTTTAATTACTCCGTCTAAAATTTAAAATTTCTCCCTCAAATTGGTTTGTAGATCCTAATTTCAATAATTTGTAAAATATCCTCGTAAATGATACCTCAAATGAAAGAGCGATTATCACGCATGTTTTCAAAAATATTTGAACAAAAAAAGCACACTTCGTTTTTTTTTTAAAATAAGGTTTTCAAAAATGATTTATAATTTTTTTAAATTTATATGAACTTTAAATGTCTGTAAAAAAAATGTCTAACGACACAGAGGCCTAAATCATGTTTTGCTAGATTGCTTACACATTACTTTAATTAAATAAAATAAAAATGATTTCATTTATCATTCAATTTAGCTATAAATAACCAGTTTAGTTAAAATTTTGGCAATTTTCGAAAAAAATCTTAAAAATTAGGTTAAAAAAAATGGTAAGACTTCGTCCAAGACAACCATGGCTTAAATTGTTCTAAACTGTCTGTACTATCTTCGCCTTAAAGCTTTGCACCCATCTTCCAATCACCTTGTATATTTCAGTCAATTGTATGTACTATATATTATAGAAAAATAACATACTACAAAAAATACTAAATTTTATCCGTAATTCAACTGTCGTACTTTTTTTTTATATTGACTGCAGTGCTGCCAACTCGTCTAAGCAAAAAGGCGCTGTTAGCTCTCTAAAAAAGCGGTAAATGCTCGCTCTCAAAAACGCGCTATATTCGGCGCCAAATTCAAACAAAACGCCCAATAATTTGAGACTAGGTATGCAAAAACGTCTTTCGCCGAAATGGTTGGGTACCTAGATAAGACAAATTAATTATTTTAAGTAGGTAATTAATCTTTCAAATTAATGAGTGAAGTGTTGCTACTTCAAAAAAAAAAATTGTGATTCGTTCCGTGTTACGCACATCACAGAATAAATTATAAATGTGCTTATCATAATATGATTTCAAAAAGCGCTAGATTTAGCGCTAGGGGCTAGAACGCGTTATCGAACAAAAAAAGGGCGCTGAAAGCGCTAAGTTGGCAACACTGATCAACTGTGATAGTGATGGGTCGAGGGCAAAAACAAATATGGACAGAATGGGCATAAACTTGGCATATTGGGCGTAAACGAGTTTACGCCCAAATAAATGCCCGATCACTGGGCGCAAAAACTAAGAACTTTGTTTTGTAAAAAATAAAGCAGGAACTTAACTTAAAATGAAACTTGATGTCAGTATTTTGTATGTAAATTAAAATTTTAATCAATTAGTCTTGTTAAAAAAATCACAGTAGGTAATTATAGAAAATATAATTTTAACTCTCTTTAAATGAAAAATGAAGTGGTCTTGTAATTAGCTTTTTATCCTACAATAGTCTGTGTACGTAATTTTTGGGCACAGTAGTAGTACTCTGCCAAAAAAATACCGAGAAATGCGACGTTAGGTCGAGCGTTATCGTGTAGTACCTAAAACTACATTGACTCGCGTCAATCGCGTCGTCGCTCAAAAAGCACGACGTGTATCGTTCTCGTGATGAATCCATGATTCATCTCCAGTAACCAGATCAAACAAAAACTATTTACGTCGGGGTTGCAGCAAAAGTGATTGACAAATAGCGACACGGACTGCATGACTGGCGTCTGTAAGGATGTGCGGTACCCACCGAGCCAAAACTTTTCGATACCCAAACTCATGCAGATTGTATTCCACGGCGTGGTGACTGCAGTTAAGTGCTTCCGCTAATTCACAACTGGTAGCATCCGGATTCGACTGCAGGTCGCGGCGTAAATCGTCACCATTCACTGCGGTTGGTTGTCCTGAGCGTGGCTGACTTTCAAGGCTCCTGTATCCTCATTTAAAACGGTCAAGCCACCGGGACCCCGTCGCACGGCTTGTACTTCCAGCGCCCAATGCAGTATTGATATTGTCAGCCCCAGCCCGCGCACTGTGGCCTAAGGCCCCTCTCCCACGGCGACTTTTTGTAGCGAGGCTGTCGCGCGTTTCGTAAACGCGCGACAGCATCGCTACTACCGCGCGTTAGTCGCATTTGCAACGCGCTACAGAAGCGATGCCAACTCGCTACTCGCTACATCGCGACTGTATCGATGCAAACGCGCGACCGTGTCGGACGACATCGGGGAGAGAACGGAGGGAGGGTGGCGCGTGAGTGGAGATGTGGAGAACCGAGCATCAGTGCAACAAAGACAGGTCGAGTGCTGTAAAAGCAGCACCAAAGACAACGTGACTAATGTTGCCTCAACGGAGTCCATCTTGCAACTGTGGCATTTTTGTGTCGTTACTGAAACGCGTTTGCATCGCGACAGAAGCGCGACAGTATCGCGTTTGCATAGCGACTGAGAATCGTGGTGTGAGCGAGGGCAAACAGCTAGCAACCGCATCGCGACTGTATCGATGCGAACGTGCGACAGCATCGCTACAAAAAGTCGTCGTGGGCGAGAGGCCTAAAAAGAACTCGTATAAGAACAGTGTTCGAACTTGTCGCTCGTCCATTTTTCTTCAAACTAACTAAACCAATCGCGAGGGCGCCTTTATATTTCCCCACATCACAAGTACCTAGAACGTTCTACAACATTCTAGAATATTATCGAAAACAATTGACCAGAAAAAGAAAATGTATAGAGTTTTGTAGTGTATCCAGTCCCAGTTTTAGTCCCAGTTTTAATCGCATAAAAAAATAATAAAAGAGCTTGTCGAAAAAATAACTATAAATTTTTAAAGATGTCCCCAAAGAAGTTCAAATAAAAAAAAAATTCAAATCTCCTAAACTATTAAAAATCGCGGAACATATATGGGGTATTTTCGGATACCCCTAGGTATGAGAATTAATAATAATAATAATAATAATAAACTTTATTGTCTCAAGAAGATATATACAACGGTAAAACACATGAGTTTTAACAAACTTAACATGTACAGACGCCAGCGTATCAAGCTACTACAATCTGTCAGATTTCTTTAATAGATTTTCAACTTTATCGCTAAAGTATAAGGTTCAAAGTTGATTGGGAAAATCTGACAGTTTCGGGTAGCTTGATGTGCTGGCGTCTGTACAATAATTTTGTTGACCGCTAGTACCCAAAGTAAGATTTAACTTGTGGTATGGGTACTAGGGCTCTCGTACTTAAAAGCAGCAGATAGGTGTCGTTAGAGTGTAGTGTATCGTATATGTTGCATTACGGTAAGAAAATCTTAAATATTATAACTATTTCTATATATATATATATATATATATTATATAACAAGGTATTGTGTATGTGAGTGTGTGCGTGTATGTGTATGTAATTGTGTGTGTGTGTGTGTGTGTGTGTGTGTGTGTGGGTGTGTGACGGATTAATTTAGGTTATAGCAAACTTAACTTAGTTTAATCAATTTTTCTGTTTCCTCATATGATTTAGACAAAAGCCAAAGAGTAACTTTTTTCTTGCATTTCGATCTAGTTACTGAATAGATGTTGCATTGTTCGTTAGCAGTATTATACAGATGACAGCCTAAAATACTGTAGTTGCGCGCTGCTAATGCACTTCTAAAACTTTGGGTTTGGCAGATCCTAGGTGGACGGCGCCTGTTTGTGACTGGTATGGTATATTTCAGACTAGCATGTTTTCTGCAGATAGTTTCAAGCACAAAGAGCTGTCTGACAGTAAGCAGTTTACACTCGTGATATAACTGGGCAGTCGAGTACCTGAAAGGCTTAAATGTCATAACCTTAAGGACTGCCCTTTGTGCTCGCTCCAAGGGCAGAAAACATGATTTCACAGCTCCACCCCAGACTGATATACAGTATGTCAAAATAGATTGACATAGTGAATAATATACTAGTTTTAGGGTGTCAAAGTCAGCTGAATTACGCATTTTTTTAAAAATATATATCATCTTGCGGACACGGGATGTAATATTATTCAGTTGGTGTTTCCATGAAATAAAACTATCAATAAATACTCCCAGATACTTTGTGTGGTCTGATCTCAGTATAGATGGGCAGACACAGGTGTGGGTAGAGGCGAAAGTCGTACAAGTGTGCGCTCTTATATTAAAAGTTTCTGAGGATGGTTGAGTTACAGCCGTCTTTGAAAACGTGATGTAAGTAGTTTTGTTGAGGTTCAGAGTTAGGAGATTATTTCAAAGCCACTGCATTACATGACTAAGAGCGCTCTCTGCACGAGCAAATACTTCAGTCCAGTTATTGCCATTGACAAGTATTGCAGTATCGTCTGCGTAGGTAAAGATAGAGGAAAATGGAAGGGATAGGGTGCACAGGGAGTTTATATAGAGTAGGAAAAGGGTTGGCCCAAGGATCGATCCCTGTGGGACGCCAAATGAAAGGGGAGCGTTGTCACTAAGAAAGTTATCTATCTTTACACACTGAGTCCTATTAGAAAGGTAATCCTTAAAAATTCGAAGTGCATATCCGCGGATGCCCATTCCTTCCATCTTCAGTAGGAGATGAGGAACAGAGACAGTGTCAAATGCTTTGGTAAGATCAAGGAAAATTGACAGGCATTTTTGTCCACTATCGAGGGTATTTACGATTTGATCAACCAGAGAAGCTACTGCGTCTTCAGTCGATATGCCTACTCTGAATCCAAATTGATTCGGCGCTAGAATACTGTTCTTCTGTAAAAAGTTTCTTAAACGGGTATCTAGCAACTTTTCTAGAATTTTGGACAGCGCAGGTAGGACAGATATGGGCCTGTAACTATTGACACTGTCTCTGTCTCCACTTTTAAATATGGGATGCACAACAGCCCTTTTAAAGGATTTTGGAAAAATTCCCTCTGCCAATGAAATATTGCAAATGTGAGCTATTATTGGCACCAGAGTTTTTGAGCACCTTTGCAATAAATGAGCAGGGATTGCGTCCCACCCGACAGCGGCATCTTTACGCAGGCTTTTAATAACTACAATTAAATATAACTATCAAATTTAACTAATTCAATTTTTTTTTATTGACGTCGCTATTTGGACCAATTAATCTTTTCTGCACACTCAAATATAGCTATTTGAATGAAAAATGTAATAAAAGTTTTGTTAAAGTTTTTGCCCAGACAAAAAGCATTTATTGGGCGTTTACGGGCATTTATCCGGCGTTTATTCAAAGCGCCCAATATGCCAGGGCATAAACCCGTCTCTAACTGTGACAGGTCTGGAACGCACCCACAGCCATTTAGTCATTGAGATGGGAAATAACCATAGACATATATATATCCCATCTCAATGGAAATAACATTTAGAATAGTAACCAATTTTTTAATCACGTCTAAACTTGTCTATGGGGTATCTTAATTTGACAGGACTCGTAGATAGAGAATGAACTATAGATTTGCTATCATCGTGCACCCACATGAGATGGCTATAGTCTTGTGACATTAAATGGAGGTTGCCAGCTGAATAATTTTACCCATATTCATGGGTAGTCGACCTTTTACCCATGATCAGATCATATAAAATAAAATCTTTATGTATATTAAGAAATTGCATTTTATGCTTGGACGCAGTTGGGTAAAAATAAAATAAGACAGTTGAAAGAAAAAACGTTTATTCGAAATACATAATCACTGACCCATAAATAAAACTAATTTGTTATAAAAATTTCGGACCTTGTAATCCTCTTCAGACATTTTTTTTGTTGCGAAATGCATCCTAACTTTCAAGTATTTCATGCAGATTGCTTTAATTAAAAGTGGAAAATGGCAATCCAGAAATGTTTGATTTTGGAAATGTTGGGCGATTTGACAAAATAATCTGACGGACAAGCAATTCTTCAGACATTTTTGCAAAATATTGTGAAAAATGTTTTTCTCGCTAAAGCTTTTGTTTTGGCGGAATATTTTTTCACATATTTCGCAAATGGTTACAACATCTTTGCTGGGATAGTGCAAGCCCCCCTTGTCTTTTTTTAATTGTAAGCTTGTGTACTTTTCTTCAGAAATTAAGGCAGACAAACATTCTTGGCATTTTAAATCTTTTTCTAGTTTGTGGACAACAAAACCGCCAATATAGATCACGACTTGTTTAGAAAACTCAGTGAGTCTACTTGGATCTGCCAAATAATCATGATCATTCATAATTTTTATCAAACCTATTTCTCCGCTGTGGTTTTCCCTAAACTTATCATCGGAATCCTGAATTAATATATTCCGATCGACTGTTTTATTGATTGCCACTTCAGGTTTAGAATAGGTTAAAATATTTATTTCCTGTAAAGGAATACAATTTCCTGTCGTAATATGCTTGAGCTCCCCATGTACTAGCATCCTTTTGAAGGCAGATCTAAATTGCCTCGCCGTGGGGTTGTTATTAAAACCGCCCTTAGCTCGTATGGCACTGAAAAAGTATTCCAGATGATCCTGGCTCAATTTGTAAGTACAGAGAAAGGTAAGAGAGTTACTTCTAACATAGTTCTCATACAAATACAAAACACTTTTTATACATATTAAGAAACCCAAAAATCCAGTTTTCCTATTAGTATCCAGGATATTTCTTCCATTTATTTTCAGTTCCGTTAAATATTTATACATATTTAGTAAAAAAACTTTATGACTGGAAAAATTTCCATTAAATAGGGGTTTTTTGTACGTGTAGGCATTCATATTGCGTGTATTCATAACATCAAATAAATTATTTATTTTCCGAATGAAATCAATAGTTGCATCAGAATTTCGGAAGCTAACAAGATCTAATTCATTTTTACAAAATTCTATAGCATCGGCTACCGACTCACTAAAAACTTGGGCTGCTAATTTTACTTTCATTACTTGTTTATTAAAATTGACATGAGCTCTTTTTAATTTATTGCCTAGGTGCAATCCTTCATTTTCCTGTAATTCTAATAAACGTTCAATGTACTCCCAAGATATTATTCTACCTTGCCCGTCAGTAATTTCATTTTTTTGTGCCAACGTATTCCTTACTAACTTTAACATATGGGATGGGTCCGGAAATATAACAATTTTTTTATCCCCAAGGCAAAAACAAGGATTCATTTCGTTTATATTTAAATTGCACCCTAGCAATTTGGCCATTGCAAAATTTGCCGGACATCCGTCAAATGTTACGGATATGATATCCACCCCACATTCACGAGTAACCATTTCAATAGCCATCTTTACTAGGGCAGCTTTTTGTTCAGCGGAAATACCATCGATTAAAAAATAGCCGAGTGGTATCTTCCATGATCCATTTACACACGTCATCATAAAAACTAAAGCTTCTTTCGCTAATTGGTCATTGTCTAAATTGTTGCCATAATTGACAAAGCCAATACAATCTTTTCCATCAAAATCTATAAACTTTCTGATAGCCATTTCGTCAAAGCTCAACGCACAAAGTAATTTTGTTGTTTTTTTCTCACTATTGGCTTTATTTAGAAGTTTGACAGCTTCTATAGACTCTCTGCTAAACCCCGGGTTACCCTCTACACACTGATACCAGCGCGATAGTGTCCGTGGATGAGGAAGACAAGTATTAAATTGTTCCCGAACATAATTATAGGCTCTAGGACTTATAAAATTTAAAGTTAAGGCGAACTGCCGTATCTCCGGAGAATATTTTCTTTCACTGACATCTTTACAAAGAAACCTTTTTAAAAAATCCTTATTTGCCGGTTCTATATAATTTAACATAGCAGCAGATTCTTCATTTATCATGGAACAAGCTCTTAATTGTGCTATCATATGTGATAAACCAGCAGTTTTCTTTTTCAACCTCCTGTTTTTTGATTTTAAAGCAACCAATTGCTTTTTCCTGCTTTGGGCTAGAAGAGTTCTTTGGCTCAATTGTTTTCTTAATTTACGTTTCCGAGGTGTTTCAAACAATGTCAAAGGTGTAGGAATAGTAATGGATACATCGCCTTCTACCTGAAATCAAATATGTACACATTGAAATCAATACGAGAAATAAAAGAAATATTTTTATATGATTGCATGCATGGTAACAATAGGCTGACTATTTTATTTTTAACTTACAAAAGAACTTTCAACTTCCATAGGCCTTTCGATGTCTCCAGATGGCGTGCAAGAAGATGTGTATGGTTGATCGGAGTTTAAAATGTCTTCACGCAGACCCTGTAAAACACGTGTAAAAAAATTAGCCAAAGAAATTCCCATAGCCACTTCCATCTGTACACTTGTATATTTTGTACTTTATTGATTGCAAAGTATTTTTACTTTATCCTGAAACAAAGTCTAGACAACATTTTGAAGCGTGAAAAAGAAATCAGAACTTTAAAAGGCAAGTATTAATATTTTCTTTTATGGAACTGATGTTTTTTGCCACATTGTGAATTTATAGCAATAAACTTACCGATAATTTAATTTGACTCATTTTACTAGTACTAGGTTGCTCAAGTATGATAGAGTTGTCTTCTTCTCTCTCTGGAGGCTAAAAAGGAAAGGACGGTAAAAATGATTGATGATGATATAGCAGACACTGAAACGTGGAACACCCATATTTAAATGTGCCAATTTTAAATGGATCAGTAGGTAGATATCATATGGGATTCCCATATGATATCCATCGAACCATTTCAAATTTCAAAAAGCCAATCCCCGTTTAGGCCCCTTTTATGATGAGATAAAAGCGGGCAAGCTCATAATAAAGGACAAGTTATTTAAAACTATTCCAAATTTTAAGTGAACCGCATTATTAGTTGCTGAAATAAGCATATTATGACTGTACTACAATATAATATTATAGTTATGTATATGTTGGGTACTTACAGGAATAAAAAGTGTTGGAATTGAATCTGGATTCAAGTAAGTCAAATGGCTTTTTGTCTTGCGAAAGCAAGAAGATTCAAAATGTTTGGAACATATTCGAGCACTTTGGTTTGGCTGCCAATTTTTTCGTCCAGTAAGGAGGATCCACAGATTTCGTATTCTTGGTTTTTTTGGGAAACTGGAAAAAAGAAATAACGTTATTATATTAAAAAAAATATAGGAATTTGGATTTATGGGTAAACTGGATACCAGTGCACGCACTGGTATCCCTCAAACTGTATCAAAATACACTACGAGAATAATACTACAAAACAAATGAAATAAAACCATTTAAAACACGTTTAATTTTTCATTACTTGTGATAATTACGCGTTAATATAATGAATGTCGAATTCTATAAACGTTTGAAATCGTAAATACTACTATTACGTTAGAAAAACTAACTCTCTTACCGATGAAAGGTTATGTCTTCATTTTTTTGTTCTGGTCGATTTGTACAACCTAATACACTACAGCGCCCCATAATATAAGTAATTTATATTATGTTCTGCAATTACACATTCACACAATTAAAAAGAAAGCGTTGCAAACACAGTTTTCCAAAGAAATTGTATCACGATGGCACTAACAGTTGCCAGTTGTTGTTTGTTGGGAGTCAAACTAAACTGGCTCCAAACAAAAAAAGGTGAGTCGCAAAAAGGGACAGAGAAACCCTATATCTGTCTCGCTTACTCTTACTACTGGTTTAATAAATGTGTCCCGCTCTGATTTATTATTGTTATTTTAGTGAGTAATCTATAGTTCATTCTCTATCTACGACAGGACTGAACTTATATTTCTCTTCTTTCCTTTTCGTAATGAAATAGAAAGAAAAAGATGCACTGAATTTAAATTTAGTTTAGTTTGTGAACAACAGAATCGGCACCATTATCCAAATTATGTGGGGTGCATGGAATTAGTATGTACTAAAACGAATACAGGAGTCATCAAAAACTGCAACGAAATAATGAACGCAGTTGAATGACGTTCCTATACAACTTCGTGTTTATGAAATGGGGTCAAATTAAACTAATCATATATTTATAAACACTAGGAAATTGGTTTAAGTATTTTTCAAAATAGTTATTTATATATAGATATATAGATTATTAAAATTACCTCCAACCAGCACTTCCCTGAAATGAAAAATAAATTTATTGTTTATTCCCATGTGGTGGAAAAATGGACGCGCACATGACTCTGTGAGGCTTAAAAAATGTTTTCCTTTAATTTTCGCGTTCGTTGAGCGGTACAAATTGACAAATTTGTGACAAAGTTTTGTGTGAAAATGACAGAAATGCCTCCCTATCTCGGGGTCAAAGATGAGGAGAAAAACAGTGGTCAGAGTGACAGTGATACTTCTTCGGACGTAGACGATTGGGATTTACCTCTGTGTTTCGATAAACCAAGGCACCTTGAGCCTATAAAGGGCGCTGAGCGTGTGGAGCACACTTGGAGAGTCAAAGAGAAGGTAAGACACTGACTTTCAATTGATAACTTGGGTGTACGTTACTGCGTAGCTGAATGTAACGTAAGTGCGATGAAAACAAACGCACATGGTTGATTGAATGAATGCGTCGTTAGCTGAGCTTAGGTCGATAAAAAAAAACAACTTTGTTTTTGTAGTAAATACGATTGTGTGATTTCCGCACCTGTTCCATTCATGATTTATATACATGGTTGTTTACGTGCATTCGAATGAAATTTTAATAACGCAGGCTCGTTATTAAAATTTTAAAATTTTATGAATCTACTTACATTTTGATGTAAACAATAATAATCGATAAAAAATAACCAAGTAAAAAAAAGAAACTTGTTCTAATTTGTAAACAACAAATCAACAGTACTGTCTAAAATGATTTCTCCTTGAAATATTCTTGGCATAGGTCCATATATATTATTTCTTATAAACTTATCTACACTGCTACTTAAGTCATGCAAAGTGTTTATTAATAAAGTTATTCCTTAAACATGGTATCTTATTTAATGTTGATTTATGTTATCTAAAGTTTGTTCTTGTGTTGCCAAAAATGGTACCAAAATTAAAGGCCTGCTGTCTTGATTTGGGCTCATTCATTGTTGACTGCATGATGTAATAACAGAAACAACTGTATATGATGGGGCAGTAAGCAATAAGTATATCTGTAATTAATCTTAAAGTGAGCCACTTAACTAGGCTTTGGAAATTATTGTTTAAATGATAATGATAAATGATTTTATTTCTTGAAGTACATGTCAATAATATTTTTAAAACTAGATGAGGTTGGTGTTTCCTATCTGACTACTCTGAGAAGAAAGGCCGAAACAAACTCAAGAGGTCACAGTCTCTTTTACAGTCCAGAGTTAATGTGGATTAGCCCATGTAGATCGGTGTCTGAACCGCAGGGTAATTGCGTAACACAATCAGTAGCAATGGGGTTTATTTTGACAATTCGACAACATTCGTTACGTTATTTACATTGTTGAGCAGACACATATGTCGAACTTATGGAGCAATGGATTATCAATATGCTTCAAAATTATTCAAATTGAGAGTAATAGATGTAGTTGAAGTTCGGAACATTCCAATGAACAAAATTATCTACTAAAAAAAAAATATCTAGAAGAAATAAAATAAAAGAATTACTCAAATACTGTAATAATGACTTTAATAAAAATGTTTATTGATATGCAAAACATGAATATGCATGTTACCTTCACATAAAAAATAGCTAACTACCCTTACAGCCACCCCTAAAAACACATGTGTTTGAAAGCATAATTCTGTTACGACTACCACTAAGATTATTGTATAAAAAATTCTTATTAGTTATAAAAAAAATATACATGAATAAACAATTACCCCCGACTCATCGGAAACAACCCTTACAGCCACCCCTAAAAACACGTGTTTAAAAAAATACTTCTGTCACGACTACCACCGAGATTATCGCATGGAATTTTTTTATCATTACATAGTATAAAACAAAGTCGCTTCCCGCTGTCTGTCCCTATGTATGCTTAGATCTTTAAAACTTCGCAACGGATTTTGATGCGGTTTTTTTTAATAGATAGAGTAATTCAAGAGGAAGGTTTATATGTATAATAAATGCATAATATAGTAGAGAAACACTGATCATTTTAGAGGTTTCTAATGTGATGTCGTAAATAAACACATTTTTTTGCGCTTACATTGCAAACGCTAGCTTAACCCTACTAGATAGATCAAAATAATGTACTACAGTATTGTACACCTTAAAAAGGTCTACAAAAAAGTCCGATGGCATATGTTATCTCTTAGGGATAACTCACAAAAACCATTTTTTATCCTTTACTTTTTAAGAGAAATAATGGCTCTAAAATTATCAGTGTTTCTGTACTATATTATGCATGTATTATATACATATAACCCTTCCTCTTGAATCACTCTATCTATTAAAAAAAACCGCATCAAAATCCGTTGTGTAGTTTTAAAGTTCTAAGCATACATAGAGACAGACAGACAGCGGGAAGCGACTTTGTTTTATACTATGTAGTGATAGTGATCAGCATTGCACCCGTGCGAAGCCGGGGCGGGTCGCTAGTTAATTATAACAAAAATATGCGCTAATAAATAATTACCCCAGACTTATCGGAAACTACCCTGCATTTAACAAGAATTTTTCATGCAATAATCTCAGTAGTAGTTGTGACAGAAGTATTTTTTAAACACATTATTTTAAGGGTAGCTATAAGGGTAGTTTCCGATAAGTCTGGAGTAATGATTGATTCGCGTATATTTTTGTTATAATTAATAAGAATTTTCCGTGCAATAATCTTGGTGGTAGTCATAATAGAAGTATTTTTTTAAACACATGTGTTATTAGGGGTAACTGCAAGTGTAGTTTCCGATGAGTCTGGGGTAATTATTTATTCGCGTAAAGTTTTAATGTATTTAACAAGAATTTTTATGCAATAATCTCAGTGGTAGTTGTGACAGAAATATTTTTTAAACACATGTGTTTTTAGGGGTTTCTGCAAGAAAAGTTTCCGATAAGTCTGGGGTAATGATTTATTCGCGCATATTTTTGTTATAATTAATAAGAATTTTCCATGCAATAATCTCGGTGGTAGTCGTAATAGAAGTATTTTTTTTAAAAACATGTGTCTTTAGGGGTGGTTGTTAGGGTAGTTTCCGATAAGTCTGGGGTAATGATTTATTCGCGCATATTTTTGTTATAATTAATAAGAATTTACCATGCAATAATCTCGGTGGTAGTCATGACAGAAGTATTTTCTTAAACACGTGTTTTTAGGGGTGGCTATAAGGGTCGTTTCCGATGAGTCGGGGGTAATTGTTTATTCGCTTATATTTTTGTTATAATTATTAAGAATTTTCAATACAATAATCTTAGTAGTAGTTGTAACAGAATTATGCTTTCAAACACATGTGTTTTTAGGGGTGGCTGTAAGGGTAGTTTGCTATTTTTTATGTGAAGGTAACATGCATATTCATGTTTTGCATATTGATAAACATTTTTATTAAAGTTATTATTGCAGTATTTGAGTAATTCTTTTATTTTCATATTTTATTTCTTCCACATAATTTCGTTTATCGGAACGTTCCGAACTTCAACTACATAGTAATAGTGTGTTACACAATTAGGGTGCTGGTCTTTTGTGGTTCTCACACAGTTTACTAGTTTAGTGTACATAATAGATATAATCAATAGAAGGTTCATATGATTAGAAGCTCATCTGGTACTATAATATCTAGGTTGTTAATCAATTAGTTAGCTATTCAGGTTTACTTGTTTGTAAAAGAAGATCGAACATTTTTGTATGAAGCCTGGCATACCTAAACTTGCAAGTACATAAAGACTTGAGTTTTGATGTACAGGTTTGAAACATATGCCAATCGATAGAGAAAATTATTACAAACAACACATACTATGGACAAAAATGTCGTAAGTGATATACTTTCTGAGTTATCCCAGTTTGAAAATATAAAATGTGTTAAGAGGGTTTATCCCTTAGAGCCATGTTGGAGATTCAAAATTGATGATTTCCGACGGACAATAAAACCATAATGCGTTTAATTTATAGATGAGATATTGACGTCATATTATTGGGAATTTTATAATCTAGTGCATGGCTGAAAAACATTTTCAATTTTTCGTATAGTTTTCTCATCAGAACCGTTTTTATGCAAGCCTTTTTTCAAACTAGCGATCGACGGTCTAAGCAGATGCGAGATATTAGTAAAACCGTATACGACAAACTTATAACAACATTACTTTATAAAAAATAATAACATTTATTAGTGCATGGCTGAAAAAAAAACACGATTACCGTAAGTTTTCATTCAAGAAAAGTATATTCAAAAGTGTCAATTGTAGCCACTTTTCGAGATATTTCTAATTTATTAATAACTAGCTTTTGCCCGCGACTTCGTTCGCGTGGAATAGTGTAGTACTGAATTGATGCCGACTCTTGACCAATAGATGGCGCTGTATGTCCGGAATAAATTTTATTTTTTATTTTATTTTTTGTAATAAAAACTATCCTATGTCCTTTCTCGAGTTCCAAACTATGTCTGTACCAAATTTCACACAAATCGGTTCAGTAGTTTAGGCGTGAAGCAAAGACAGACAGACAGAGTTACTTTCGCATTTATAATATTAGTTTGGATTTTATTTAAATCAAACTCATTTTCACCAATTAAAATACCATCATCTACATAAATAGCCAAATATATTTCTTTATCTTTATTTACAAACACACATGGATCTGATTTTAATTGTAAAAAACCCAATTTTTTCAAAAACTCCGTTAATCTCTTGTTCCACATAAGTGGTGCTTGTTTCAATCCATACAAACTCTTCTTTAATTTACATACTTTATTCTCTTTGTCTTTTATATCATATCCTAAAGGTACTTCCATAAATATTTCTTCATCTAATTCTCCATATAAAAATGCTGTCTTTACATCAAATTGCTTAATTTTAAAACCTTTTTGAGCTGTAAGCGCCAACAACAATCTAACACTAGTAGTATTTACCACTGGACTATATGTCTCCTTATAATCAATATTGTATTTTTGTAGAAAACCTCTTGCCACTAATCTAGCCTTATATCTTCCACCAGGCTTTATAGTAAATATCCATTTACTCGAAACTATTTTCCTATTTTTTGCTTCACACTTGTTAACAATTTCCCAAGTTTTGTTTCTCTCTAAGGAATCTTTTTCCTCATCCATTGCTCTTTTCCATAAATCTTTATCAAAACTATTAAAAACATCTGTATAAGTTAAAAACGAAGTCTCCAAATCATAATCTTTCAGTCTAAATGGCAATTTCCTTTCTCTATTCGGTAAAATCCGCAATCCATCATTAACAACTGGTTCAATTGCATCCTCAAACTCATCACTAATTACAACTCCTGTATCATCTGTAACTTCCCCTCTCAAACTATTATTTTCTTCAACACCAACTCCAATGTCTTCAACGCTATCTTCAAAAATCTCATTATCTTCAACACCAACTCCTCTAACATCAACATCTTCACCACTAACTCCAACTTCAACATCTTCAATACTGCCTTCAAAAATCTCAGCATCTTCATCACTAACTTCAGTTCTATTTTCTAAAACTTCTTCATCACCAACAACTCCATTACCACTCTCACTACGAAAACCATTACCACCTTCACCACGAAAACTATTATCACCTTCACCACAAAAACTATCACCACGAATATCAACACTAACCTGTTTAAATAAATTTTCTAAATCGCATTGTTTCACACTACAATTACACATTTTCAAATAATCTGCAACGTCACTCTTATTATTATTAAACACCACATCTCTTGAATAAACAATTCTAAAACTCGAAGGATCCCATATCTTATAACCATTGTTAGTATACCCTACTAAAAGCCCTTTGCTACTCCTGGAGTCAAGTTTATGTAACTGAAAATTATTTTTATAATATACTAAAGATCCAAAAATGTTTAAATGTTTTAAATTAGGTATTCTATTAAACCACATTTCAGCTGGTGTTTTAACATTTATTTTATTTGCACTCCTGTTCAATAAATAAGCAGAAGTTAAAACGGCTTCACCCCATAATTCATGTGGTAGCTGCATATCAAAAAGCAACGCTCTTGTTCGTTCCATTAATGACCTGTTTAATCGTTCAGCTGTACCATTCAGCTGTGGAGTATAGGGAATAGTGTAATCAATATTAATACCTTTGTTATTACAGTACATTTTAAATTGTTTGCTAGTATATTCACCCCCATTATCGCATCTGAATGTTTTAACCGTTGTTTCAAAATGATTTTCCACCAAATTAATATAGTTAATTATTTTTGAAAACGCTTCGTTTTTATTTTTGATTAGAAAAACTTTAACAAAATGAGTGTAATCATCCAAAAACGTGATAAAATATTTGTGACCATCCCATGTTTCCGTTTCAATAGGACCACAAATATCACTATGAATTATTTCAAGTGGCTTACTAGCTCTGTGTCTATTTGTTTTAAAAGGTTTTCTACATAATTTTGATTGTGTGCAGACTTCACAGATGTCAATCTCCTTTACCAGGCCTCTATCTATACCTCGAACAAGATCTTTTGTCCTGTTAATAGGTACATGACCTAATGCACGATGCCAGAAATGAGCATTTATATGAAAGATGTTCACTGACCTTGATAGTACGACTGGCTTTGCATTAATGTTCAAATAATACAGACCATCTTGCTTCAGTTCACCAACCTCTATGCATTCAGAGTCCTCACTTTCGATTTGACAACTCGTTCTGAAAAAAATTAACAAATAATTATCATCAGCTAATCTAGATACAGATATTAAGTTCTTTTTGAGTTGGGGAACACATAATACATCTTTAAAAACAATATTTTTAGTGTAAATGTTGCCCATTATGTTGACATGATGAATATTACCGTCTGCAGTCATGATTTTATAATTAATCTTCTTCTTATCTTTAAGGTAACTTTCTGATGTAACAATATGACTGCTGGTACCTGAATCTATTATGAATTCAATCTCTGCTTCTGTTGTATTAGTTGTATAGAAGTTACTTACATTTTGTTTTAGGCAGAACCTTGTAAAATGTGAGTTTTCCTTACAGTTCACACAGTTAAACTTTAAATTGCAATCTGCATGTCTGTGTCCACTCTTCATGCATTTATAGCATTGAGCTATGTTGTTGTATGCTTTACCGTCACCATTTAATGTTCTGCAGAATCTTGCAATGTGTCCTTTCTTCCCACATTTGAAGCAACTCCTTACATGAAAACTGTTTTCTATTTCTTTGACAGTGTCATTCTCAACAGATGTTGTCGGTTTTGAATCTTCATGTCTATCTGTATTTTCTTGCCTCATCTTTATTTCTAAATTAAGCCTTGATATTAAATTAATTAAAGTTTTATCTGCTAATGATGTTGATTCCCAAGCTGTTCTAAAATGAATATATTTTTCCGGTAGATTTGAAAGTATTTTGGTTATGATTTGCTTGTCATCAAAATCGTATCCTAAACCTCTTATCCTCGTTGCTTTATTCTCAATTTCTGCTATGTCTGTCATTAAATCTTTATTTTCAAATTTATATTTATAATATTCTTCTAATAGGCGAGAAATTTGAGTATCCTTATGTCCAAGAAATAATGTGTCGAATTTTTCCAAAACTTCCTTGGAAGTTTTGCAATTTATTGCGTAAACCATATACTTATCACTAATAGCGCATATTATTAGTAATCTTGCTTTAGCATCTCTTTTAATAAAATCTTTCTTTAAATTTGCGTCATCTTCCAAAACAGAATCCAGCTCCCTTGCCGTCAAAAATAACATTAATTTTTGTTTCCATAGAACATACTCTGACTCGTTTGTCAGTTTTGACAATTTTTGATCGTCAGTCATTTTCCAAAAATTTTATTTCCAATAATTTTAACTTGAACTCCAAAATATTTTTCAGGCTCTTACTTCCTCGACCTCCTCACAATATCAGTTCAATTTGCCCGGGGGCAGCCCATAATCTATTAAAATCTGAAGCGTGCTGGGCCCATAACCTGTTGTAAATTTTGTTAAAAATTCATACTGTCATATTGTGAGAGGAATCCTTCTTCTTTAAATTAAACTCAGTTATTAATGATGCTGCACTTTTAATTTATTTTAAAACACACATTACAAATAAACAGCTCCAAATAAAATCATATCGAAAATACTCTTTTACTAGACTACGTTCATTCCATTTTAATCTTGTACCAAAAACTACACTGTAAGATTCTCTGTACTACACTTCGTTATTTTTTATTTAAACCGATTCCTAACAACATTTTTCTTTTTTTTTTTTCTCTTTTAGACGACCATAGTCTTTAAAAACTGCCAGTAAACCAAAGACATAAAATTCTATTAACCCAATATTACAACATACATTTCACCAAAAATGTATTTTACTTTTTTTAAATAACACAAAAACGAAACAAACAAGAATAAAAAAAAACTATTTAAAACAACTAGCTTTTACCCGCGACTTCGTTCGCGTGAAATAGTTACTTTGGGCAGCATTTTTTATTTTTTAGGATACTTACTTTGCAAATAATACACATACAAACTGCTGTGGTTAACTGTAATAACTTATTTTAATACATTTTTATAAACTACGATTTTTGTTTTTCCTTTGCTAAAACATAAAGATTTTGCGGGGTTGATACTCGTGAGCACGCCACATAGAGTTGCCCATGGGAAAAACATTTTTTTTTCTAAATGTACACCTGCAACTTTAAGCGTCTGTCCTTGAGCTTTGTTTATTGTAATTACAAATGCTGCTTTCAGGGGAAACTGCACTCTTTTGAACTGAAATGGCAAATCTGTCGGAATTATTGGAATACGGGGAATTAAAACATTTTCTCCTTTTGCCATTCCAGTCATGATTATAGTTTTTATAATGTTGCATCCTAGATGAGTAATTTGTAGCCGTGTACCATTACATAGCCTTGGTGCGTCAAGATTTCTCATCAACAGGACTGGAACACCAACTTTCAGCCTTAACTTATGGGAAGGCACTCCTGATAATTCTAAAGAGTTGAGAAATTCTATAGGATACGACGTCCCTTGTTCAGTATTAATAACATTGTCTACTGAGAGGTACTCGACAACATCCCCCTCCACGTCTGACATAATTTGTTCGTTTATCTGGCCTACTGTCTCATTTGTCGGCACCAAAATTGCCCTTTCACACAACCATTCTCGATTGGCCATATTTATTTGTAAATCAGGATAAACATTATTTTTTAAATCATCTGTGTTATCGACAACTTGACAGAATTCACGTATCAGTGAAATCATGCCGTTACTGTCTGTTGGCATACAATCTTCTCCGATGTTTAGAAGAGCAGCCGCATATTGCCCTGCTTGAGAATCATTGTGCAGTTGTACTTGCATATTTGTAGTCAGACAAAACTTTTTTACGTGTACCCATAATACAGAAGCTTTTAAACAGGCATTTATTTCATCTGCCGGTGTACCCCTAGTAATGACCGGCAGGGTCTGTCTGAAGTCACCAGCTAAAAGTACCACCATTCCGCCCATGATACCCGGGTTACATTTGAGTTCCCGCGCTCGCGCCACGTGTATACATTAAGAGGGTTCATGCGTTAGAGCCATGCTGGAGTCAAAATTTATGATTTCGGACGGACAATAAAACCATAATGTGTTTAATTTATAGATGAGATATTGACGTCATATTATTGGGAATTTTATAATCTAGTGCATGGCTGAAAAACATTTTCAATTTTTTGTTTAGTTTTCTCATCAGAACCGTTTTTATGCAAGCCTTTTTTAAAACTAGCGATCGACGGTCTAAGCAGATGCTAGATATTAGTAAAACCATATATGACAAACTTATTACAACATTACTTTATAAAAAATAAGAACATTTTTTAGTGCATGGCTGAAAAAAAAACACGATTACTGTAAGTTTTCATTCAAGAAAAGTATATTCAAAAGTGTCAATTGTAGCCACTTTTCGAGATATTAAACGTGTTAGTTTAGGATGAAATCTGAAATATTTATATTTTCTTTTAGACCTAGTAAATTAAGACATTTATGTTCTAAAACATGGATCAAATATTTTTTTAATAACTTATATGTTTATTTTACTATGAATTATTTAGTATTGCTATATAATCGGCGCGGATTCACGCCACCGCTCATTGCCGGCTCAGGCCTTTCAGAGACAGGACGTGTGTCGCTCCCGTCGCTGCGTGTCGCGTAAAATATTAACGTACTTTCGCGAGTTTTTAGCGCGACTGGGACATATTGATACTTTTTATTATAATATATTTTTATTATATTACAGAACTTTGGTGAGTACATGTTTTAATGTAATGGTATTCAATTAACTTAAGAAGATTTAATTAGACTTCTTTATGTATGTTTCGATTTTACTTTTTTTTAGATATGGCTAACAAAAGGCGCTATACGGGAATAAAATGAAAAAAATATGAAAATTTAGCCAAGGCTAATGAAGCTAAAAGGTAAGTTACCGAGGAGCCACTTTTTAACTATGTAACAGGTTATAGCCAATTCATATTTTTCTTACACGGGGATAGAATTCGTAATAATTTGCGTTTATTCTGTCTTATAATCTCATAAACTGAATTGACCATTCTGGGGTTGTCAGTTTTGGATAGTTGAGAGTATACCACTGAAACGAGGTGGGTTCTCTACTTATAAAAAAAATATCTATATTAGGTGTAATTAGTAAACCATAAGAAACAATATTATACTTACTACTTTCTGAAGTCAATATAATTTTTTTAAATTACTTTTTGTCTGGGTATTTTTATGAAACACAGTAGTAATAAGATAAAATTAATATCCGATTCGTTGTTATAGGCAGAAAAGAGAAGTTCAAATATTTCAAAATGCTGTTGTAAGTTTTATTTTTTTTTTACTTCTTTATATTTTATGGCAATTTTTGAGATTTTATATCTAAACAGACACGTGTTTCCTTTATTTTGAATTAGCACCTATTAAACCAAAACTAAATAAGACATTTCTTCGTTATTTATTTATCTCAAGCCGACAATCGATCGCCTGTCGTGGTGCTTCTTATGGTTTGTGTCACTTCATATTATACTCTGCATATTATTTTCAGACTCAACAAAAAGAAAAAGTCACTGAAAAAACACTGGAAATTCAGGAAAACTTGCAGGCGTTAGAAACGGTTCCAACTCAAGATCCTGACGCAGGAAATCTTGTAAGAATGACTTGGACATTTGTAAACATATTTTAGCACAAATAAAACATTGTTGTGTCTCAAGCCGACAATCGGCCGCCGGACACGATGCTTACGGTTTGTGTCACTAACCGACACAAACCGACCAACATGTTATTTTCAGACTCAACAAAAATAAAAACTCAGTGAAATAACACTGAAAATTCAGGAAAACTCGCAAGCATTAGAAACGGCTTCATCTCAAGATCCTGACGCAGTGAATCTTGTAAGAATTACTTGGTCGTTATATACATATTTTAGCACAAATAAAACATTGTTGTGTCTCAAGCCGACAATCGACCGCCGGACACGATGCTTACGGTTTGTGTCACTAACCGACACAAACCGACCTACATGTTATTTTCAGACTCAACAAAAAGAAAAACTCAGTGAAATAACACTGAAAATTCAGGAAAACTCGCAAGCATTAGAAACGGCTTCATTCCACTATACATAGAGTACCTACTCACGGAGGATTTATGTCTGGTCAATAAAAGTGCAGTGTGGGTGCCCCACACTCTGAACACGGATCAGGTCAGGCGTATGCTGAGATGCAGGTGACGCAGCGCAGCACAGTACAGATTTAGCAGCGCAGGGCAGGCGAGACAGACATAAGCCATGAGCGTATGCTGTGACGCAGTTAACAACTTAACATACGCACGCATTCGCGTTCTAGCTGGTACAAACAATAGACGTGTTCGAGTTGAAAATGAGTTCAGAGTCAGATTCCGACTATGAAATCAATGAGTTGTTGCTACTTTACAGTTTGTCAAAACGTAAAAAAACTATTTGGCAAAGTGATTATCTGAAAAAACGCTCTACTAATGGGGAATTTGTACTTTCTTCAGAATTATCTGACAAACAATTTAAAAACTACTTTCGGTTAGACAGATCACAATTTGATTATGTCCACAACATTATACGTGAAGATATTTACAAAGAAGGATGCAATTTTTTACAACCAATTGGGACGGAAGAAAAACTTGCTGTGTGTTTGAGGTAAGTAGATATTTATTTAAAAAACCAAAACAAATTATAGCTTCTCTTGTACAGTCATGCTCAAATTGAATTAACCCACGGTGACATATCGGTTGGACATTTTCTTGAAATCATCAATCAGCAGGAATAGGCATTGGAGTTGCGGGAGAAGGCATAGGAGTTCCAGGAGAAGGCATAGAATTTCCAGGAGAAGGCATATTATTTCCAGGAGAAGGCACTGGATTACTCATTATATCTGTACAGTTGTTAGAAGTACTTCCACTTGCACTGTTAATAAATGTTGATTGTGGTCCCAAATGTAGTAAGTACTCTTCCTCATCAGATATTAGGTTGAATATTCGTCTTTTCAATTTATGTTGACTTAATGCAGGCATTTTTTTTGTTATTGCATACATAGCATTAAAAAATAGTTGCATTTCGTCTACGTCATCATGATGAGCTCTTTTTTCAGCTCTTTCTTTGGCTCTATTTTCGTGATTTTGGAGCGTATTAACAATTAATGTATTTATGTCGTTTTTTTTTGTGGTCAACTCTTTGGTTGTGGATGTTACTCTGTGAGGAATTTCTTTCTGCAATAAAGGAGATGGACGTAATTGAGAAGACGGTACAGGGTCCTCAGCTGAATTGTTGCCAGTAATATTAAATGGCAGTAATTCCCTTCCAAATGATTCATTATGTGCAAACTCATCTTCTTGGTAGTTAATCAAATCTTCTGGCTGGATGAGATTTTGGTCACTACTTGAATTTTCAGTTGACATGTTCCCTGTCGTAGGACGATTAGTCATATAAGTCACTAAAAACTCCATCTGGGTTTCATATTTCCATGGTTTATTAACAGTAGCTGCAGAACCACTTTTATATAATTTGTTGCGCCTCCTAATTGCATCTCGGTGACAGTTACGTAACTTTTGCCACGCATCTTTTGCAGATGGTCCTGAAAACAAAAACAAAAAATTACTTGATAACTAATTAAAACATTTTATCTTTTTAGATATTTTGCATCTGGTGCTTCGTACAAAAGCCTGGGTTACAGTTACAGACTGAATGACAGAACGGTATCACACATAGTAGAAGACGTATCTGATGCGATATGGAAACATATGCAACCCATCTGCATGCCAGTCCCAACTCAAAAGTCATGGGAAACAACTGCAGCAGATTTTGAAGAAAAATGGCACTTTCCAAACTGTTGCGGATCTCTTGATGGAAAACACGTTACAATAATCAAACCCGGGAAAACAAATTCATCATTTTTTAACTATAAGAAAACTTTCTCTGTTGTGCTTTTGGCAAATGTTGATGCAAACTACAAATTTATTACAATTGATGTAGGTTCAATGGGTAGATTTAGTGACGGACTCATATTTGCAAAAAGTGAACTTGGAAAAAGAATGCAAAGTAGTGCACTATGTTTTCCAAACCCGAAACCGTTACAAGGTCAAGATGAACGCATGCCATATGTTTTAGTTGGTGATGAAGCATTTCCATTAATGGAAAATTTAATGCGTCCGTATCCAAAACTACAGGCGTTAAGTGATAACACAAAAAAAATATTTAACTATAGGCTTTCTCGTGCCCGACAAACAGTGGAATGTGCATTTGGAATATTGGCGAATCGATTCAGAGTTTATAGGAAGCCATTCGAAACAAAAGTAAATACCGTCGATAAAGTTGTAAAGGCGACATGTGTTCTTCACAATTATTTGAGGCAAGAAGTTAGAAGACAAGAAGTAGATGAACTGATTACTGAAACTTCTCCTACAGTACAACTTATAAGTTTACCTAGAAATAGGATGAGGTCAGCGAGACATGCTTTCACAGTACGAGACAAGTTTAAAAAATATTTCAATACACAAGGGGCAGTTCCTTGGCAAGCTGAGGCTGTTGCAAGAGGTCGCTTTTAGGCCTTTTTAACCGACGGGAAAACGAAGGAGGTTCTCCAGCCAAGACCTTTAAATAGTACTACCACACTCAGGATAGCACTCGTTGTACATGTTAAAATATAATATTTTAATAAGCAGTCAGAGCCCTTAGTAGCCCTTTTCGGACATAGAAATATGATAAAGAGCTCCCAATTAAGTATAACAAAATTCCAACTATCAAACTAAAATTTAAATTACAAATAATAAAATTAAAGTTCTTACCGTCCTTGTAGTTTAATTCCTTGGCAATTCTTATCCATAATACCTCTTTAAATGTCTTTTTCGAATAGTCTGGATGGTTAGTATCATACAAACAAGGTTCACAACGAACTAATTCTATTAAATGTTCTGTCATTGCAACAAAATTATGTATTTTAACTTAAAAAACACGTCGCGACTCGCACACGTTGCGCAGGAATCTGTGCCGGTACTACAACGAGGCGCAGAGCAGGGCAGACACATCTCTGCGTCGCACGTGCCTGCGCCGCAACGTACGGAGCACTCGGTACTTTCATGCATTACAAAATCTGCTCTGCCCTGTGCTGCGTGGATCTGCGTCGCCTGCGTCCCAGCATACGCCTAGCCTCAGGAGTTTCGTTATGAAACTGCGCGTAGCCATTTATCGTGGTATCGCCGTAAGAAAAATATACTTAATAGATTCATATGCCTTGATGAAACTTTGGTCGAATTTTATACTCCTCGTCAAAGACATCAGTCACGATGTTGGGTGGAACCGGGCACTTCAGCTGAACATTTACCACGTGCAGAGCTACATGAACGAAAAATACTACTAATAGTACCTATGTATGTCAGAGGCATTGCTTTTTGGAGAACTTATGATGAAAATACAACTATGACTGGAGAGCGATATAAGTCATTTTTAGAAGAAAATATTCCTATTTGGGCAGACGAACATCATATAACGAGTCCTATAATTTTACATGATAACGCCAGACCGCACAAATCAAAAATAGTTCAGAATTTAATTGAAGAAAAGGATGGATTGAAATTATTCAGCCGCCATATTCCCCGGATATGAATCCTTATGATTTCAATTGTTTTGGCCATGTGAAGAGGAAATTGTCGGGTACTCGATACAATAGCAAAAAGGAGTTAGATATTAAACTAAAGAGCATTATTGATTAATTAAATGAAAGTGGTACTTTAAATGGTGTTCAAGATTTGCCAGCAGTCTGGGAGCGAGTGATTAATAGTGGTGGAGATTATTGATTAGTGTCACAAGGTTATATAGTATAGTAGTCAGTTTTTGTAAAATAATAATAAAAAAATATGACACTGGAAGTGGGATGACCTAATATAATATTAATCGTTGTAGGACTTTACATTTGTACTACATTTCTAACTTTTCACCCCTGATTAGTATATACAACGTGTCCCAGAAATCAACGTCAAGCCGAAAACGGGCAATAGGCCAAGTCGTGACAGCTATTAGAAAAATATTAAAAAAAATCTTGGTCATGTACTTTTCGAATTATAAGCATTCAAAAATAAATCTCAAAAAGTGACACCCTGTGATGGTTTTTCAAGTCCTGTGACTACATTATTAACATTTCGGTAGTTTTTTTCTCTGTGATGTAACCATGAATAACCCTTCTGTAAATTACAGTTAAAAGTAAAACGTAACTGCCTCAGTTCTAAATTAAATGTTAGATTTTTGCCCAATATTGAATTCAAAATAATGACATCACCCAACTTTAACCGACTGTACTGAAAAAAAAATCTACTACACTATTTTGGCAAGTAACTTTAAAAGATGGCGCGTTTAGTCAGGATTCCAAAATGGTATAACACATACTAATTGCTACTTCTTAATTGAGAAAAAACATTTTTTTTTTATGAAGCCGTATTTCATAAAAGTTCGATTGAGACGAAGAGTGACGTTATTTTGACTAGTGTGAGCGAGAAAGATTCATTTTAGCTAATGTGAGGTGACGCTACTTTGACAAGTGGGAGCGAGATAGATAGTGACGCTACTTTTATCTAACTAAGAGGGAGACGGATTGACACATCATTTCATATGTGTGAGTGAAACAGATAGAGACGCTACTCTGGCTAAACAGGGATGCGTCGGCAAATTGTGCAATACTGCAGTACGTTACGCTCTTTCGTTGACTGCACATCTTTTTGTATTCGTATTGACTTCGTACTTACAACTGTGGCTTTGTTTATTGGACTTGATTTGCATTGTAATTTGGATTTATCTGCACCGTTTCTGACAACCCCGGACTTGTTTTAATCGCAACCCCGTGTTTGTGTAGTGTTTTATCATGCCATCTCGATACACCGCACAGGAATACGCCAACATGCATCTCATTTATGGAGAATGCTTATGCAACGCCAATGCCGCAGCAAGAGTGTATCGTGAGAGATACCCGAATGCTGAGCGTCATCCCGATCATCGAGTATTTATTAATGTGCATCGGTCATTATCAGAGGGTCGATTTCCTAGCCAAATGGTTAGCGAGGGAAGACCCGTTATGCCCTACGAAGCCGAAGTCTTGCAAGCAGTTGAAGAAGACAGAAGTATCTCAGTACGTGGAATTGAACAGAGCATAGGAGTCCCCAAAAGTACTGCACATCGTATTTTAAAAAAGAACGAGTTTCACCCATACCATGTACGACGAGTACAAAGTCTGCTACCCCGAGACTACCCAGAGAGAGTACGATTTTGTCGAACGATGTTGCAGAGGCACCGAGAGGACCCGCGATTCTTTGAAAAAATTCTATGGTCCGATGAATCAACATTTAAAAAGGACGGTTACATGAACCTCCACAATTTGCACGAATGGCACGTGGAAAATCCAAATTTGATGCGGGAAGATAGATCTCAGTACCAGTTTAAAGTAAATATGTGGACGGGAATTTTGAATGGTAAAGTTATTGGTCCAATCGAGCTGCCGGAGAATTTAAATGCCCAGGGTTATTTGAACTTCTTACAGAACCAATTACCAGAATTATTGGAAGAAGTGCCACTGAACATTTACGGCAGCATGTGGTATCAACAAGATGGCTGCCCAGCGCATTATGCTCTCACTGTACGAGAGTTTCTCAATCGAGAATACCCCGATAGGTGGATTGGGCGGGGTGGTACAATTTCGTGGCCTGCCCGTTCACCCGATTTAAACCCCATAGATTTTTTTTACTGGGATACGATAAAGGATAAAGTGTACTCTAAACCAATTCAAGATTTAGACGAGCTGCGCCAAAGAATTGCAGAAGCCGCTGAATACATCAACTCAAGAAGATACGCCCGTCTTATTACGCGATCATTTTTAAAGAGATGTAGAACTTGCATTGCAGCTGAAGGAAAACAGTTTGAACATTTGTTATAAAACTTCGTAAATCTGATTTAATAAAAATTATAATAAAAGAAATCCAACGACTGAATTTTATTTCAAATGCACCTAAAACCAACAATGTACTTTTTTTCCTCAATTAAGAAGTAGCAATAAGTATGTGTTATACCATTTTGGAATCCTGACTAAACGCGCCATCTTTTAAAGTTACTTGCCAAAATAGTGTAGTAGATTTTTTTTTCAGTACAGTCGGTTAAAGTTGGGTGATGTCATTATTTTGAATTCAATATTGGGCAAAAATCTAACATTTAATTTAAAACTGAGGCAGTTACGTTTTAACTTTTAACTGTAATTTACAGAAGGGTTATTCATGGTTAGATCACAGAGAAAAAAACTACCGAAATGTTAATAATGTAGTCACAGGACTTGAAAAATCATCACAGGGTGTCACTTTTTGAGATTTATTTTTGAATGCTTATAATTCGAAAAGTACATGACCAAGATTTTTTTTTATATTTTTCTAATAGCTGTCACGACTTGGCCTATTGCCCGTTTTCGGCTTGACGTTGATTTCTGGGACACGTTGTATATACTTTATAAAGTATCCAAAACTGCCTATTTGTTTCACAAGGTTGTAATAAAAATAAGAATAGTAAATAAAAATCAACTAACGGTTAAATAAGTATCATTATACATAACTCAACGGATTAAAATGGGTTAGTTTGACTATAATGACAGAGAGCACACCAACTCTACGCACACAGACACGCGCGCATCTGTGTGAGTGCAAAGAGCACTGCAATTACCTAAACTTGGTGCCGCGGATTTGGCGTTAACGCTCTTAAGACGGCATTTTCACTAATAATATACATGTTTCCGATGAATATGCGTATTGTAAACATAGACAGATTTGTTTGGACTTCCCTGCGAACTTTCATTTCCTATTTTATTCCCATGTAGGTCAACACTTCAAAAACGCTGGAACAAATGTTTATTTACTTCTTATCAAGTGCCTAAATACCAAGTTTCATGGTGTCATCTTCGATAATGACGAACTTCCATACGTACTTTCATCCCCTATTTAAACCCCCCCAACCCTTTTTTCGCGATAAAAGGTAGCCTATGTCCTTTCCCGAGCTCTAGTTTATCTCTGTACTAAATTTCATCAAAATCGGTTCGGTGGTTTAGACGTGAAAGCGTGACAGACAGACAGACAGACAGAGTTACTTTCGCATTTATAATATTATATATATATATATTATTATTTATAATATTATATATAATATAAATATATATATATATAATATATAAATATATATATATATATATAATATATATAAATATATATATATATATATAATATATATATTAATAGTAGGGATTTAAAAATCCATTTTAAAGCATTCCACGTAATAGTGACTAGCATTAAAC
>OX451391.1:22147443-22184713 GCA_949629135.1 Eremobia ochroleuca
TAGCATTAAACTGGATTGCCGTAATAAAAAAGATAAACAACATTAAATAAATAAATAATTAAATCATTTTAAACTATTTTATTATTATGATAACCCAATTTATTACTAGTAGTGACGCGGAAGGCTTTAAAATGATGATAATGGACTATTAAATCAATTAAATAAAGTTTTTCTTTTAATATATTTTATTTTTTCAAACTGGAATAACTCAGAAAGTATATCACTTACGACATTTTTCTCCATAGTATTTGTTGTTTGTAATAATTTTCTCTATCGATTGGCATATGTTTCAGACCTGTACATCAAAACTCGACTTTTTATGTACTTGCAACTTTAGGTATGCGACAGAGGTTCGAACCCTTTTATTTGTAATTGTAACCCATTTTGGTTGTAAATTCTAATTTGTGACAGCATATTACCCAAAGTAGCAATAATAATAATCAACTATGGATTACAGTATCAGTAATATTTGTGTTATTGTTATACCTAGTGATAAAGTTCATTTATTATTAGTGCTTGAATAAATTAAGTTTAGGGAATAAATTAGGATAAATGGATATAATAATGTTATTTAGTAATTATTGTATTATTTATTGCAGTATTATTCAAACAGTTTATTAAAAAAAAAAAAAGAAACAGCTAGTTAAACAAATAGTCTTCTTAGAGAAGATGTGGGTGGTGGTGTGGATGTGGGTCTTTCTTTCCTTTCTTTATTTCTAAATATGAATTTGTATTTGTTTAGTACAAGACGCACTGTGTAGCCCTGGTGCTGTGCCTCAATGTTGGAGTGGACCCCCCCGACGTGGTGAAGACACAGCCCTGCGCACGACTTGAATGCTGGATTGGTATGTAACCATTTAAATTTAACGATGAAACATGGCTTATTACGTCTACAGGGTGGAAACTATAAGTCTACTCAACAGTTCAACCAATTGATTAGTGAATTTAAAAAATACCTAATATAACACTTTAAACTGGTGCCATATTATGATGGCTTAATGTCATCATAATATCTAAGAGAGAGACGGAGCTATACATGACCGTGTGCACTATCCTTTTTGTACTCTGGAATCATGATAACATTAATACTTCGTGTTATGGCCTTAAGGCCCCAGAGGTAGAAAAAATCAGGATTAAATTATATGCCATAATGTTAATTAAGATGAATACAATAACATACAACAAAATAAAGGTGAATCATATTTTTATGCGACTATGGTGAAGCAAATAGGAGGGTTATGATATTGACCGGTATGTACACACAGTGCCAGTATGTACTAATCCCTCAAGCTATAAAATCTTACACTGCTGCAACATTAAGTTCGTTACGAATAGTCTAAAGAATACTACAGAAAGAGTTCATTGTTTCGACATGGGTTTGAACCATCGCATCACCGAACGTCGTCATCTGGCAGATTAACGAACTAGCCAGTGAGCCCATATGAACGGCGATGAAATTGTGATCTACTATCGTCCGAGTCACTTTATCTTTAGGTCTCTGTCTAATCAATATTTACTTTTAAAGCTGTGGCAAGTTTTCGTGAGACAGATAAGACTGGCGAGTTTACTATAATTTTTACTTGTGGCAAATTTTCATTATGGCGAGTTTACAATAACCCCCTGTGGGATGGGTCTTCCACGCGGGCTAAGGCAAGGCTTCATAAATCACCATAAATTCCATTATCAACTCATTGTAGGTAAGTTAAGAACATATTGGGAAACATTAGCAACTCAAAGGACATGCCTCTTCTTGGGGATACAAACGACCACTTGTTCACGTCCACGCGCGCTCACGCTCGCTGTTTGACTGCTAGCTGTCACTTTCCATACATTTTTTTTGAAAACAAACTAAGTAGTTCTTTTCCCAATAATGATTTAATACGATCCTTTGCGAAGCTGTTATATAATTGCAGAAAGACGGGGATCTATTTATTTCAAAAATATTTTAATGAAAGAAAACTACGGGAGAAAGCTCTGCAAGGAGAAATTTGGAAAGCCAGTAATTTTCCAATAAATCTGTCTCTTTTACCAATGGTAGACACATTTCTTTTCCTCAACTCATCTTTTACTGGGTCACTCAACAAGTCGCACACATTTTGTATAGTTTCGTTCCAATGTTTGAAACTAACTAAGAATAGAAACAATAATGACAGCAAGTAAAATGATAACAGTGCTACCATCGCACCGACAAGCTTTCAGTTTTTAATCCCATTCTTCTGGAGTTCCCTGTGCCGGACCTAAATGATTCCCACGCTGACAATACTTGATCGCGTGTACCGTGTTCCGGGCGTGTGCCGTAGGTTCATCCACCTGGCTCTTGCGAAATTAATTAAAAAGTCTTTATGACTTCATTTATTAACACTTCGTGCCGTGCGCCTAACATTTTCTTGATCGCGGTGTTCGATATTTTTGTATGTTTCAGTAACAAGTTTCACTAAATATCAATACCAAATACCTGGTTTTTATGTGGGTATCTTCTTACTTTGCGCTACGAAATGTTCATTTCATTACTTCAGAGCGATTTTGCGTAGTCTGTATTTAAAAAATCGTGTCTAATTCCACAATCATTTCTTCCGAGTATTTGTCAGGGAGTTAGTTCTCCTAGGTTGGATCATATGACTTACCACAGTTTCCATTCTAGGGGGCTTTCGCTTTTATATCGCGTTTGTTATTTTTTTTAATTAGTGGTTGGTCTTTTGCCGAAACGGTATTAAAACAATGATTACGCTCATGAGCTTTCAGGGCATACATAATTAAAGAGATGAGATATATTCGCGTTATGCCTCATATACTCATGCATAAAATAAGCCATATTTCCGTTAAGTGATGGAACATTTTGAGGTCAAACACCAGTCAACACAGCAAACAGCTGATTCGTTCCGCCGGTAATATTGCGTAGCGCATACAAACGTTATTATGAAATAGTTACTGGTATTTTTGAATAACGCAGGAGAAGCTCTCAGTGCTGGATTTGCGAACGTTTACCTCGATCGATTTACCAGTTAAGCTATTGGGATTTAATTGTATAAGAGTTGAAATATTGTGAGCTGTAATCACAATCATGCATGGATAACATTAGTACTCTCGTGCTGTGAGACAATTATAATGAATGCTATTTCGAATGATAACCTTAGGGCATCATAGTGATACGATGATACAATGTTATTTCAGACATCTGTAATATTATTTGATGATTAGTAATACTTCGTTAAACCTGAGGAACTGCACCCAGAAACACGGTTTAGGTTGCTTTATGTATGCTGACACTTTTTCTATTGTTAGAAAACGGAATATGGTACAAAACTTGCTTAGCAGGAAGTTAATACATTCTAAACAGGAGCATATTACTGGTAGTGCTTTATATTCAACAGTTCGATAGAACACAATCTTAAACCACCGCGGCAGAAGCCATCAGTGTTGAGCGAGACTGAAGCAAGTTGTTCATATTAGATCTAAGAGGCCTTTGTCCTAGATGCTAAGCACTCCTTGCTTGTTTTGCAGATCCTCAGTCGCTGTCACCGAGCAAGGCGCTGGAGAGCATCGGCCACGCCCTCCAGTCGCAGTACGAGCGCTGGCAGCCGCGCGCGCGCTACAAGCAAAGCCTCGACCCAACCAGCGATGAGGTAACCGACATCTTCACAGTAAGGTCCACAGGGGAACTGGTGTCCGGATTGATTTGGTGTCGAAACACCTCGTATCAGACAGCAAAGCCCTTATGGTATACCATTCACTACTACTACTATTTTGTTTAGGTGTAAACATCGACTATTCAACCTTATCTTGATCATGCGATCTAGTTGGTCATGGGATCCAGTTGATCATAGAATCCAGTTGTTCATGGGATCCAGTTGATCATAGGATCCAGTTGATCATAGGATCCAGTTGTTCATGGGAGCCAGTTGATCATAGAATCCAGTTGATCATAGTTTATTCGATGTAGATGTGACCGACGTACAGCCTAAGCCAAATAATAATTCAATAATAATTCACTCTTGGGAAATATAATTATGAGACACTGTGATGTGTGTGAACAAGTAGGTTTCAATAGGAAGCCTACAAAAATAAGGGTGCGTAAATTAACGCAATAATTAGTTTAGGGCGCGACGGACGACCTCCGGCTTACGCGCTCGACCTTGAGATAGTTGTCGCGATACACCTACCGCGCACACACAATGAAGGTCCACTTCATCACACTACGCCGTGGACAGTGTTGTATAGATTAGCTTTCAGCGTGTAGCTGATGAGACAGCGATAGTCGTGACAGCCACTTGTATACCTACTGCTACTATCTAATGTACATCCTGTACATATTAATCGGCTAAAACTAAGGTTTAAGAACAACTTTATTCCTCATAAGAATTGCACACATAATTCACTAACTGAGAAACAATATCTAAAACTCAGATTAATAATTAGAGCGCACAGATGTACGTATATAAAATAATAAAACAAAAATAGCAAAGAAAAAAAAAATGTGTGTAAACAGATAATATACACTCGACCGTAAGTTAAAACATGGATGTATGAATTTGATTTTTACTAGATGTGGCATTGATGGCATAGTCTGTTATTAGCAACTTTATTATTATAAGACTACTTACTTTATTTTTAGTTTATTTTTCTATTTATATA
Source organism: Eremobia ochroleuca (assembly GCA_949629135.1). Lineage (NCBI taxonomy): Eukaryota > Metazoa > Arthropoda > Insecta > Lepidoptera > Noctuidae > Eremobia > Eremobia ochroleuca. The sequence goes on from OX451391.1 coordinate 22,152,076, forward strand.
TTTTGGGTTCATACATGGTTTATAAAACATTTTGAGTATTGGATTTTATTTGTTTTTGTTTAATTTAAGTAATTACTAATATCGCTCATCCAATAGAACAATGACGTAATTACGTTTTAGCTATTTTTCAGGAGAACGTTTTAAAAGTTTGACATTGAAAATATGATATATTTCCAATGATTATGCTAAAATATTTAATATTTTTATGTATGTTACTTTACTATCAATAATAATTTGTAATAATTTCATGAGAAAACTCAAGAAAACTGTTAAAAAATTAAAAAAAAAAAACAAACCTGACGTACACTTACGCCATTTTATAAATAAAATATAACAAATATGACATAAATAAGGTTTTGAAATGGGAATAAATCTTGAATTCAAACAAAAAATTTATTCAATTTAGTTTTATTTGTATAAATCAGTTTACATTTATAAACGTAGAATAAGAAGTATCAAATGGTTTTTTTTTATGAGTTACAAAAATGTAGTTTTCATGTTAAAACAAAGATACTACTACTAGATAATATAAGATACAAACATGATCATAAAAAACTAAAAAAAATGTGTTTATTTTACGAAATACGAGATACATAGTAGGATCAAAGGCGCAAGTGCCATCTAAAAGTAGCATAATCTTTAAAAAGCATAAAAACCGGTAGGAATTTATAGAGTTGGTAGATTAATCAATCATTGTGATATTATTTTATCACAATGATTGCCTAATCTACCAACTCCCCGCACTACTGTCAATTAAGCCCCGCACTACTGTCAATTAAGTCGATGTTTCCCTGTGACCTTTTGAAAAATCCGCCAATTCCCTAATGACAGTCACTCACTCTATCGAAAACCACCGTAACTACAACTCTGCCGTTTTTGTCATAGATAGAACTTTCGAAACGTGAACTTATGACATTCAAAATTCATTTTCGACATTTTCGTAATTACGTCGTTGTTCTATTGGATGAGTGATATATATTTTTGATTTACAGGTATATAGTTAATCTATATAATGTGTATATTTTATTTATGTTAATATATACATATATTTAACACATTGAACGCCGTGGTGGTCACCAGTGAGAAACAGCAATATTTTTTTTAATTATTTGGATAGTAATAATAAGCCAGTGAAATATAATGTGTAACATTTGTCGAAATCGTGAATCGGCGTCAGCTCAGTAGGAAAGTAAAAGTTCAATGTGTTAATGCATTTTTTTTTTCTCGTTTTCTTACCTATTTTTAAGTATTAGTTGTGTGAGTTTTTAGTAGCTTTTTAAACCGGGCATAACTTTGTTCTTCTTTTATTACAGATGGTAACTTATTATAAACTAGCGACCCTCCCCGGCTTTGCACGGGTGCAATACCTACTGATCACTACATAGTCACTACATAGTATAAAACAAAGTCGCTTCCCTGTCTGTCTGTCCCTATATATGCTTAGATCATTAAAACTCCGCAACGGATTTTGATGCGGTTTTTTTTAATAGGAGTGATTCAAGGGGAAGGTTCATATGTATAATACATGCATAATATATTAGAGAAACACTGATAATTTTAGAGGTTTCTAATGTGATGTCGTAAATAAACACATTTTTTTGCGCTTACTTTGTAAACGCTGGCTGAACCATTCGAGATAGATCAAAATAATGTACTACAGTATTGTACACCTTAAAAAGTTCTACAAAAAGTCCGGGATGGTATATGTCTATCCCTTAGGGATAACCCACAAGAACCATTTTTTATCCTATACTTTTTACGAGAAATAATGGCTTTAAGATTATCAGTGTTTCTCTACTATATTATGCATGTATTATACATATAAACCTTCCTCTTGAATCACTCTTATCTATAAAAAAAAAACCGCATCAAAATCCGTAGCGTAGTTTTCAAGATTTAAGCATACATAGAGACAGACAGACAGCGGGAAGCGACTTTGTTTTATTCTATGTAGTGATCAGCATTGCACCCGTGCGAAGCCGGGGCGGGTCGCTAGTATAAAATAAAGTCGCTTCCCGCTGTCTGTCTGTCGCTATGTATGCTTAGATCGTTAAACCTACGCAACTGATTTTGATGCGGTTTTTTTTTATAGATAGAGTGATTCAAAAGAAAGGTTTATATGTATAATACATGCATAATATAGTAGAGAAACACTGATAATTTTAGAGCCATTATTTCTCGTAAAAAGTATAGGATAAAAAATGGTTATTGTGGGTTATCCCTAAGAGATAGACATATGCCATCGCGGACTTTTTTGTAGACCTTTTTAAGGTGTACAATACTGTAGTTCATTATTTTGATCTATCTCGTAGGGTTCAGCTAGCGTTTGCAATGTAAGCGCAAAAAATGTGTTTATTTACGACATCACATTAAAAACCTCTAAAATGATCACTGTTTCTCTACTATATTATGCATGTATTATACATATAAACCTTCCTCTTGAATCACTCTATCTATTAAAAAAAACCGCATCAAAATCCGTTTGCGCAGTTTTAAAGATCTAAGCATACATAGGGACAGACAGACGGAAGCAACTTTGTTTTATACTATGTAGTGATTGTAACACCCTCAAACTCCAAATTTCTTCTTCCATCCTTAGTTCTAGGAGGGCGGGTAACTAAGTAACTAGCACGTCTTAAGTTAATCTTTCGTGTTTGTTGTTTTGTCACAAGTCTTATATTGGATTGGATTTTCTTATTTAATGTTTTATTTATTAGAATACGTGTGTAGTATACGTACGTTTGTTTTATATTCATTATTTTTGTTTCCTCGTATATCTTTTCTGTTGGTGTCCGAAGTTTATAGTTAAATAAAATTTTAATTAATCTATTCTGAACTCGTTGCATTGGATCTATATTAGTCTTCGCTGCAGTACCCCAGATTTCAATGAGGTAGTCGATATGAGGCTTAACCAGAGAATTATACATAAGATATCGCACTTTTCGAGGGAGACAATTTGTTATATTGCGTAGTGCCCCTGTGAGTGAACTTAGTGTAAGTTTATTTTTTTCTAGGTGTGGCTTCCAAGTTAGGTTACTATCTAAGATGAGTCCGAGATATTTTTCTTCAGGTTTTCGTTCAAGTAGTTGACCGTCTATTTTAAGTTCGAAATAGTCATTTATTTTTTTATTTTTTGCTGCAAACATTACATGATAATTTGTTTTTGTAATATTAATAGTTAAAAGATTTGACTGAAACCACACATTTAACAGATTAAGATCATTTTGAGCGTCGGCTATTATAGCTTCGACTGAGTGTCCAAAGTAAAAGAGACTTGTGTCGTCTGCATAGAAGGAGATGTCTCCTTTGAGACCCAATTCACTGATACTGTTAATATAAATAAGGAACATGAGGGGGCCCAATATTGATCCCTGGGGGACGCCGAAGTTCAGCACACGGGGATCGCTTTCATGTTTACCTATTTTTACTATTTGTTTTCGGTTTTCCATATATGATTTAAAAATTTCGAGTGCTTTGCCGGTAACACCGGTGCGTTCTAGTTTTTGTATAATTTGTCATGACTGATGGTGTCAAAGGCTTTTTTAAGATCAATATTTTACAACAAATCGTCGTTTCGCTGCAAAAAGTTTGCATATGCGAAGGAAGTAGAGAAAGTATATTTCTGTCTCATTTACTACTGGATGAAATAAGTGTGTCCTTGTCTCATCATTATTATTATTATTTAAGTGTCTTGTCTATTGCTATACTACAGATCTACACGAGACAAACAACGCTAGTAAGCTCCAGAGAATTAAGTGTGCAACAGAAAAATGAGTCTTAATTCAATTATAGTTGTTTATGAGTGGGTTTTCGGTGCTTTCCTATTCAGTGTACATATCCCGTGTTACTCGACCATCACACTCTTAAATGAGTATATCATCATTTTGACCAAATTAGTGTAAAAGATAAATATAGCTTTTAACGTACGGGGGGTATGTATTTTGTTAAAATGTTATGTGCATATCAGTTTATATGAAAAGCATGTTGGCATTCTTATATGCACAAAAGTAAATCTAGGCACATCTATACATATAAATAAAATTGGAGTGTCTGTTTGTAATATTGAAATAACCGTTTTTTACTACATGCATATGAATACGGTACATACACCAAAATAACATTTTTTACAATTTTTGTCTGTTTGTATGTCTGTTTGTTCCGGCTAATCTCTGAAATGGCTGGACCGGTTTCGACGGGACTTTTACTGGCAGATAGCTAATTTAATAAGGAGTAACTTAGGCTACTTTTATTTTAGAAAAATAAAGTAATGTTGCAATGTCCAAGTACTGTCCAGTACCGCGCGCAGCTAACGCGCATGCCACCACTATGCCGTCACGTCGGGCGCCTCCCATAAAAATGTTTAGTATATATGAAAAGATTATGAAGCAAGTAGTGATAGATTATTAACATTAACAAATAACTATACAATTAAAAATGACTAGATTCTGTACGCTTGCCGATAGTTGAGGACGCTTTGCCCAACGCGCGACCTGCGTGTGGCTGCGACATTGAGCGAACGAAAAAAGTTTGCCCTAGCAGCCTAGCAGGGTCAGATCAGAGGTTCCCTAACTTTTTTTCTCATAGACCACTTTAAAAATTTTGCTGGTTCCGGTGGACCCTCTGCAGCTACATTTCTACCATATTCCCAAAACTCGACAAAAAATATGAACATTAGATCTAACTACGGAAAGTTGCGTTGCGGCTGAGGACCCCTGGGGGTCCACCTGGACCACTTTGGGAATCAATGGGTTAGATGATAAAATAAATAAAAGACTAGAAATAAAGAAATTGAATAGATTCTAGGTTGTCCTTGTGTGACCAATGTTGTGTGCGAGCAATAATAATGTGTGGTTTGTATATGAGCAGGTTAAGAAGCTGTGCTGCTCGCTACGCCGCAACGCCAAGGACGAACGAGTGCTGTTCCACTACAATGGACATGGCGTTCCCAAGCCCACCACGCAAGGGGAGATCTGGGTCTTCAACAGGGTAAACTGGAATATATACTTATTTTGTGCTTACGAAGCTTTTAGTAAGACAAGCCGGTGCCGCTGCGCCATGTCTGAGGCACACACACACACACACACAGGGCTGTGTCTTTGTTAATACTATGACTTCAATTACGGAAAATTAAATAGACTAAATCTAATTTTGTTTCTATGCACAATAAATAATATAAATACGGCGTAATAGTACATACGGCGCCCCGCAGTTCTCCCGGGGTCGCCTGTTATATAAGTTTCACAAACTACTATGTAACGTGTATTTCCCCACTAGGCGTACACGCAGTACATCCCGCTGTCGATGTACGACCTGCAGACGTGGATGGGCGCGCCCTCGCTCTACGTGTACGACTGCTCCAACGCCGGCGTCATCATCGACAACTTCAAGCAGTTCGCCGAGCAGCACGAGCGCGAGTATGAGGTAGCTGTCTCACCAGCTCTCATTATCATTCTCTTGTCCTTAACCCCATTTTTCTGGGGTCGGCGCAAAATATAGGGTGACTTTTTATTAGAGCATAATCTTGTAGGGGGTGATAGGCTATTTGCAACATTTTTTGTATGGACACCGATATGCGGAAGTGAACCATTATCAAAATATTTTTATTTCAACGTTTTTCTGGAAAAATCCCAAGCGGTAACCTTAAAACTAAGTAAACAAAAAAAAATACTCATAATTTACTAATTTTTTTTTTTATTGTCTCTTATTAAAGGTCTGGCCACATGTAGAAAACATTAAATGTACAAACGCCAGCACATCAAGCTACCCGAAACTGTCAGATTTTCCCAATCAACTTTGAACCTTATCCTTTAGCGTTAAAGTTGAAAATCTATTAAAGAAATCTGACAGATTGTAGTAGCTTGATGTGCTGGCGTCTGTACAATAACAGCGTTAGTTTTGACACAATGCCGCTAAATTCAAGGAACTGAAGACAAAATTACAAACAAAGCCTCTTTATCACGAAACTTCACTATCACATTTATTGTGCGTATTATTTAAAAAACATCTAAATTTTTTAAGCTTTCAAATGAGGTATGCAACTTAGACACAGCTGGCCGAATGCCAAAGATATTAGACAAACTATGGGGCAGGTAGAAAAATGTAAGTCTTTTATGATCTAAATAAAACCGTAATTATTCTAAAAAGAAACACGTAGATGCTAAAATTCAGAGTACACACTTTTACAATTATTACAATTCATTTTCAAAATGGCTGCCACGGTTTCGGACACAAATTCTCATTCGTTTTCTTAATTCAGATTTTACCACTCTTGTGCTCAAATTTCGCTTAATTTCTTCGGCTGCGCTGATTATTTTTCTTTTTAATTCTTCGATATTTGCAACGGGCTGGTTTTCCCTATAAAATAAACTAAAGTTTTCATGTGCCCCCATACGTAGTAGTTCATGGGGGTAAAATCTGGGCTTCTTGCTGGCCATGGGATGGGTCCTCCTCTGCCGATCCATTTGTCGGGGAAATTTTCATCCAAAAAATTTCTTATTTGGTGCCTGTAATGTACCGGACATCCATCATGTTGGAATATCATATCCCTCAAGGTCGCCAGTGGTACGTCCTCCAATAATTCCGGTAAGATATTTCTAAGGAAATGTTCATAATGTTCCCCATTTAGATTGTCCGGCAGGAAATGAGGACCAATGAGGACCAATCAGTTGGTTGTTGATTATTCCTATCCAGACATTTACAGAAAACCTTTCGCTTCAAATGTGGGTTTCCGATCACCTTTTCTTGCCAATAATGAGCCTTGTTATAATTCGTAATTCCAACTTCATCTCGTCTGTCCATAAGATAGTTTTTAAATAATTTGGATTTTCTAGGTCACAGTCCAGAAGATATCTACAAAATTGTATTCTTCTTCCTAGATCTCCCTCCTCGATCACTTGGACCGGATTGTAGTGGTAGGGATATCATGCTCAGCATCATGCACAACTTGCCATACTTTGAATTGGGACATCCCAAGTGCATTGGCAACAATTCTTGTAGATGTTGTGGGATCTCTTTGAAAATGAAGCAGGATATCTTCCTCTTCACTGACATCGTGCAAACTTGGTCTGCCCGCGTCACCTGATAAAAAAAGCATCGTATTAATAAATAGTATTGTAGTCGCAAGCATAAGTATTGTTGATGAAAATAATGAATTTTTGTTCCCAGCGACATGAAAAACACAACAATTAACAAATGTATGAAACCTGCCAGTTGGAAGAAAAATTTTCACTTTATTTTGCCCAGTTCTGGTTATCATACAAAAGCATAATCTTAAATAGTACAGCAGTTCGTTGAAACCAGTTCAGTTGTTCCAGGGTTTTAAAGGTACAGATAAATAATTAAAAATAATGTACTTACCCCTTCGACTTTGAAAGCTCCCACTCTCACGTGCTCGTCGATAAACTTGAGAGAATACGGCAAGCGACGATTGGGGTATCGCAACTGATGTTCGCGCTGGGCAGCTAAAGCATTGCCTCTAGCTACGCCATACGTAAAAAATATATCAGCATATTCTTCATTGGTAAAATCTCGACCTTGTCTTCGAGCCATAGTCCTTAAAACACGCCAAGTCGTCGGATAAGCAGAAACGGTAACCAGTTCAACAGCCAAATCGTCAGAGCAAATCACAAAACAGTCACAAGCCGGGTCGTCGTAAGAGATAAGTAAAATGAAGAGGGCACCTTGAGAACATCCGAACGCAACGAATCACAAGAACGGACGAAGTTGACCCTATTCACCATAGTCAAAAACATTTCTTTATTTTATTTTATTACTTAAGAAAACTTACAGCTAGGATACAGATAGTTGACAGTTAGTGAAAGAAGGCCAATTAAAAGTTTTCACAGACAATATTAGGGTAGTACAAGAAACAGTAGACAGGCAAGAGAAAGTAACACGTAGAGAATTAAGAAAAGACTAAACAAGTCTAACTAAGACCAAAGAAGTTTTTGCATAACGTTTTTTTTAGTTTCGGAACACTGGTGGAAAATAAATCGAGATCATCGACACTCTGGCATATCGAATTGTATGCTCTGCTAGCTCTTATCATATAAGAATTTTGTCGATAAATGCACCGCACAGAGGGAACATACAGAGGTTGATGGTTCCTTAAGGTGAAGGATGGAACACGCAGCCCAATTTTGCTCATCAGTTCAGTACAGTCATTTGAACCATTAGCCAAATTGAACAGGAATGCCATATCGGCAATTTTTCTCCGCTCAATTAGTGGAAGAATGTGAAACTTCCTGCAGCGGCTGTAATAATTAGGTAAATATGTTTTAGACTTATACTGAATGTACAGTGGCCTCCAAAAGTCCATAGGCATTCTCACAAACCAATAGCTTGACGTTTAGTTTGACTTACGACCTTCTATTTTTAAGAATAGACACATGTATCATCATTGTCGTCAACAAGTGATTGTACTTCATAATTTCAACACCACAACACAAGTCAAGATGGCCTAGCGGCTAAGCCCCTGCAGATAGATGCGTGAATCAGTAAGCCGTGAGTTCGAATCTCACGCCGACCATACAGACTTTTTGTAAGTTTTTACTCGATTGGAAGAAATGGGACAGAAATATAATATTCTCTATCTTGTTCGCTTTGTTCACACATTTCGTAAAGTTAAGAAGGTAGATCGTAGAAAACGAAATAAAGAATTTAGATTTCTGTCAGGTAGACATGAGTTATATGAATATTTAACTTGATTGGAATGAACTTTGTCGTTTGGTTGTAGTTGTTGATTAGTGACGTGTGGTTTGATAGCGGTATTGAATATTCTCAAAATGCAGGCAAATAATATTGAGGCGAGGGCGACGATTATTGGGCTGCATAAAAGTGGTCTTAATTGAACACAAATATCTAATGAAACCGGAATGAATGTGAGTATTATATTAATGAATTTTGTAACTTAAACTTTTATTTGAAATTTATACCTAAGATTATTTGGTGACAATGGTTAATTCTTTTTATTGATTTTTAAGCCCAGCATGAGGCCTAAAAGATAAATAATTAGTGTTTATTATTGGATTTATAAATGCAAAGTTTTAATATTATATTAAATAAATATTATTCTATTATATTAAAATGAAGTCATTTTGGTATTTTGTTATAGCTGCCTAATATCACTTTTGATTTTTGGTTTTAGGAGAATACTGTAAGTCTCTGGATCAAAAGATACGAGGAAGAGGGTGGCCTTGCTAGTCGGCAGCGAAGTGGAAGCTCGCTTATTAGCGAGGCACAGCGACGACATATGAATTTAATGGATTCACACCAACGAGAAACTTTGCCGAACTATTCGACACCTCATCGCAAACTGTTCGCCGTGCCCTCCACGCTGAAGGTTTGCATCACAGAAGACCAGCTAAGAAGCCCTTGTTAACAGGAATGCATAAACAAGAACGATTACGTTTCGCACGGGATTATTTAGATTTTGACTGGGATACTACCATTTTCAGATGAAAAGACATTTAAATTCAGTCAAAAGGGTAGGCTTCATTTATGGCGCAAGGATAACACTCGCTGGTGTGATAAAAACGTAATCGACGAGAACTGGCTTTTATGTAGGGTCCATGCGCAAACGTCTACGGGACTGCATAGAAAATAATGGGGGTTATACAAAATATTTATACCTAGGTAAATGTTTTGGTTTTTATAATTAGACGGTGTAACTAAATATTTAGTTATATTAACAGATCCGTAAATATTTAATGACGTTAAATAATTGAGGTTTAGTTTCAATCTTCTTTTCGTTAAGAAAATGAACACTTAAGCTATTACCTCAATACATTTACTGTGACGTTACATAAAAAAAAAACATGTTCATAAAGATAATCATATATATTGCTTTTCAATAAAGTCTACTGAATACCGATACATATAATAAGCGGGTATCAACAATTATATTTGTGTTATTAGAACATCCTTTCCTTGTCATGTTATTATGAATTGACTAAGTGGGTATACAACAAAAAATCTTATGAACGGTTACAGAACTTCTTCTATCTAAGTAGGAATGAGACGTCACAATTCTTATCATCAAAATTGTTAATTTTGTAAATAAATAAAACGAATAAACATTTTTGTTATCATTTAGCCCGACTATTTTATTTCCACCTTCCAAAACCGAAAAAAATAATTTAAAATCATAATCAACTACTACTTTTATACTTAAATAATAATACAATAACTAATATTAAAAGAAAACAAAAAAACGGCTAACAATTAATTAAGATTTGAACTCGGACCTTAGTAATCGTGAACCTGTTGCTTAGCGCAAATAGCTACATGTGAGATTCTCGCGAATTTTAGCACTGCTATGGTAAGAACAGACGCGTATTGTAAATGCAACAGAAATATCATGCTATTTCGCGTATTGCGACGACAGTTCATTAGTGTGTGTTATCTGTGGAATGTTGAGACATCACTCGCACACGCACTGACTGTATCGCGCTCGTACTGTTCATGGCAGTGTGAGCTTTAGCGTGCGTAAGGACTTCTGAGCCTTTACTGTACCTTAAGAATCTCTTTTGAATATTTTCGATGCGATTGACGTATGTGTTGTAAATTTGATTCCATACTGGTGAGCAATATTCGAGATGACTGCGTATAGAATTTTGAGTGTTTTAATGTTTTTAAAATCGGCTGATATCCTCAAGACGAAGCCTAGTGCCTTAGAGGCTTTTTTAATAATATTATCGATGTGTGTGTCAAAAAGAAGTTTTGAATCAAAAGTGACGCCTAAGTCTCTAATGGTATTAACTCTGGCTATTGATGTGTCGACTAGTTTGTAGTCGTATAGAATAGGTTTAGGTTTACGAGTAAAGGTACATGTATAACATTTTGAGATATTAATATCCAAGCGGTTGGTCAAACAGTACTCTTGGAATCTATCCAGATCACGTTGGAGACGTTCAGCATCTTCATAAGTTCTGATTTCACTTAGAATCTTCATGTCGTCCGCAAACAAAAGAACTTTGGCGTTTGAGAAACATGAAGAGACGTCATTGATGAAGATGTTGAATAACAAAGGTCCCAACAGCGATCCCTGTGGAATCCCTGAGGGGATAATCATACTTCTCGATGTGTATCCATTAAGAACAACAGTTTGACATCTGTTGGCCACATACGATGAGAACCATCTGAAGAGATTTCCACTGATACCTATAGCCAATAGCTTACGTGTGATTACCTGCTTGGCTATCCAAGCCTTTTGATGTACCGCCCTATTGTTTGTCTAATATCTTCGGCGTTCGGCCAGCTGTGTCAAAGATGTATACCTCATTTGAAAGCTTAAAAATTTAGATATTTTTTAAACAATACGCACAATAAATGTCATAGTGAAGTTTCGAGATAAAGAGGCATTTGTTTGTAAAACTTGTAATTTTGTCTTCAGTTCCTTGAATTTAGCGGCATTGTGTCAAAACTAACGCTGTTATTGTACATTGAATGTTTTCTACATGTGGCCAGACCTCCTAAAAAAATTAGTAAATTATGAGTATTTTTTTTTGTTAACTTAGCTTTAAGGTTACCGCTTGGGATTTTTCCAGAAAAAAGTTGAAATAAAAATATTTTGAAAATGGTTCACTTCCGCATATGGGTGTCCATACAAAAAAAGTTGCAAATAGCCTGTACTATCACCCCTTACAAGATTATGCTCTAGTAAAAAGTCACCCTGTATACTTTTATCACATCCATTCAGAAAGAGCTAGTGTATTCTTCGTAAACAGGGACTAAAATAGCTTCTTAAGCCCTAGGGACTAAAAGTGATTTGAATTTGGATTGTGAATATTGTTAGTAAAAGTTCCAATCACCAAAGAGGGCTATATGATAAAGTAAAACGCGCGCGAGACAAATTAAGAAAAAAAAGTTTGTGAAAAAATAAAAAACGCGCGAAGAGCATTCTGCCTTCGTCCGTAATTTTTTACTCAAATTAGGATTTTATGAGTTTTATAAAAAATGAGTATGTCTTCCTGAACTAAGTAGTGATAGTGAAAGTATTATATTAACTCCAGAGAACATTGTATCGGACGCTAAAAATGTGATATTCTTTTACCTACAAAATCCCGTGAACAATATAAGAAAGCATATGACAATTTCATCCTTTGGAAAAATGCAAGAAGAGCGAAATGTTTTTCGGAAAATGAGTTTTTGGCCTATGTTCAAGATTTAGCCAACTCTAAACAACCTGCCTAAACAACTACTCGTTGGAGTATATATTCTATGCTAAAATCTACAGTAAGTACCAATAACAACATTAACATCGAAACATACTCAAAATTATTAGCTTATCTGGAACGACAATCCGAAGGGCATAAACCGAAGAAATCCAAGGTGTTTTCCTACCAAAATGTTGAAGCTTTTTTAAATGCCGCTCCCGATGAAATCTCCTGACAAAAGTGAGTATTTACTGTAACAATTTTGTATTTACTGTAACAATATTGATAGGTATTAAAGTGAATTATTTGCTAATAGCAACGTATCTAATTTTGAGTCTTACTTTGTTTCTTTTTGTTACAGATTGTGTTGATTTTTAGAGCTCATGGGGCTTGTCGAAGCAATGGGCGTCTTAATCTAAAGATCGATAATGTAACCCACTCGGATGAATTACTTTTGGTAAAGTTGAAAGACACAAAAACCAAATTCGACAGATCGTTTATTATCCGAGGATTGTACAAACTTTTGTTGAAAAATATCAGAAACTTCGCCCTTCTGTTATGAAAACCAATCGATTCTTTATCCGTTACCAAAATGGCAAATGTACAAGACAACCCATTGGAAAAAATAAATTTTCCGGTATGCCGCAGAAAATCGCTACTTATTTAAAGTTACCTGATGTTAAGCTGTATACAGGCTACTATTTCCGGATAACTTCTGCTACTCTCTTAGCAGATTCGGGAGTGGACATGCCTGTTTTAAAGAGACATGCAGCATGGAAATCATCTACGGTAGCTGAAGGATATACAACATTAGTTTTAGTATATGCGAAACCCGAAACACATATCTAGTATTTTTTATGTAAAGAATCTATGTAAACAATTTCAAAACTGTATCATGAAAAATCACAAAGTTATAAGCTTGTTATGTTACCTGCTTGTCCGTACAAAACATGGTTACCAAGCGGCGCAACCGCGCCACCCGCGCCTCCAGGGTCGTCTTGCGCTCATTGATAATAATTTGGCAGTAGGTACCTATCCGTACGGCAATTTTCTTGTAATTAATTTGTGATAACATTTTCCATCACACTTGCAGGCTTTGGACTGTCGTAATGGTCAAGTGTAGGTAGATATTATTATGTAATTTATTCGGAAATGCAGCCGTAAGTGCCCTGTCCCACGGCAAGATCCCTTTTTTGCAGGTACGGTTTTTTGCAGGATCCCGTTTAGTAGTGTACGTGTTTTATATTATAATTAAAAAATATATATATAGATCCCTACCTAAAATGGAACAATGTAACCGAAGGTATCAAAATTTTGCCTTTAAAAGTTTTTGCATTATTTTGCATGCGCTGCGAAAACTATTGACGATGTATAAAATAGTGTTCTATATATTAATAGTACTCATAATTGCTCACAAAAAATTCCGTGATGGTATATGCCTATTATAGTTAAGCCACAATAACAGTTTTTGTTTAAATTATTAAGTTCATATACGGATGGGATCGAATAGTGGTGATATTGGTAGCATGATGTTAATCCTTATCCATTGAAATAGTTTGAAAGTTTGCACTTTAAATTATTCGGATTGGACTTTTCGTTTAGAAGTTATGACGGGTATAAAAAAAATTCTAAGTAGAAAAATATCACGGTTGGACAAACTGTAACTGTCCTACGTTTCGTCTATTAACAAATGCTAATTTATGTATTTAAGTTAAATAATAATTTTAATTATTAGGAAAGATTTATAAAGAAAAAAAATAGAGATTCTTGAGAAAATGACAATAATGTAACCCAAAGTAGCAAAATGTTGCCTATACAGTTCATTATTTGGCGTGCGCTGAGAAAACTATTGATGATACATAAAAATAACGTACTACATGATTAAAGTGCTCATTATTACCTACAAAAAAGTCCGTAAGGGAATATATCAACTATAATAGTTAAGTCACAATGGTAGCTTTTGTGCTCTAAAATTTAATTAGATCGCCGGTAAAAATAAAAGTTTGTTACATTCGTGTCGTAGTATTATTTTTTATTCAAATAAATAATTTTATCGTCAAGGGTGTTTTTGTAGCAGTAAAATACTTTTTAATTCATTCGAATCGGACATTTAATTTCAAAGTTATCACGAGTATAAAAATGCACTACGCGAACCGTTCGACGCCGCCGCGACGTTCCCTACTCTAGAGTACATCGTCGGATTTGCCTACATCATTTTAAGAGGCTTCAGTTCTCGGATAAAGTATCATTTACACTAACAATAAGTCCGAGGGACAAACATTTCCACTGGTAGGCATCTACTTAAGAAGAGTGCTTCTCCCATGGGCAATAGGGTATTTGACTACAGTGACAATATAGATCAAACTGTTGTTAACTTAACAATAATCATTTTTAAACCAATTGAGCCAGGACGTAATTTTAAAATAAGTGTGATTTTTATAAAAAATCATTAATAAATTTTTTATGATTGACCACGTGATCGAAAACACACGGGATTGGCTGAATCTGGAGTGACGTCACCTTATTGTTTACAGTAAATGTCACTCGAAGTTTTGTACGGTGCATCGAGTGTTTTTCTTCGTTTTTATTAGTATTCTTATCTATTAGTGACTAAAAGTGAGAAATTATCCTAAACTTGCTTTTGCCCGCGGCTTTGCCCGCGTGGATGTCGAAAAATATCCGACGGGAACGTACTACCGGGATTAAAAAGTAACCAAGAGGTTAATCCAGATTATAAACGATATGTGTGCCAAATATCATCCAAATCCGTTCAGCCGTTTTTGTCTCTCTCGCATAACCGCTCCATCGGTTTGTGTTTAATATTTTAAACATAAAAATTTTATCCCCCTTTTCACCCCCTTAAGGGTTGAAATTCCATCGACACCGTTGCTTTAGCTTCCAACCAGAAGCCTAGATACAAAATTTAGTGATTTTTACTTCTTTAAAAAATTTTATACATAACAAAAACAACCGACTTCCAAAAAAACACTACAAAGTGAAAAATAATTTTAATTTTGGAAGTCGGTGTCGTTGGTTCCGCATTTTGGTTTTTTGACACCGACTTCCGAAATTAAAATTATTTTTCACTTTGTAGTGTTTTTTTGGAAGTCGGTTGTTTTTTTTATGTATAAAATTTTTTATTTTTCACTTTTTAGTTATATCTACCCCAATCAAATTCATATAAACACTACTTGCTATGTAAATATCAGTGACAGGAAGCTGCATCTGCGTTTATAGGGTACAGACGTGATGTTATGTTGTGCGATTGCGTAATTATTATTATCATAAAAAAAAAATTATAACCTTTGTAGTGAGTACAGGCGTGATATTATGTTGTGTGATGGTGTAAACAATGCTTAGATATGCTATAGCAACAATCGCGGTTAATCTGCTGTTATTTATTGAAGAGTTCCCCCGATTTCTACAAGATCCCATCATCAGATATTGAAATGGTGACAATGGGACCACACGGGAAGCACCAGCTTTCAAATAAAAAAAGAATCATGAAAATCGGTTCACTCAGTCGGTTATTATGAGGTAACAAACATAAAAAAAAAAAAAAAAAAAAAAAAAAATACAGTCGAATTGATAACCTCCTCCTTTTTTTGAAGTCGGTTAAAAATGAAGGACTTTCCACACACAACTTTATCCCCTTTTTAACCCTTCGGAGGTCGAATTTTTATAAATATTTTTTAATCGTCAGTCTAAACACAAAATTTGAAGATACTAACTTCAAAACTGACGGACTTTCATATAAACTTCCATCCCCTATTTTACCCCTTTAGGGATGGAATTCCCAAAAATCCTTTCTTAGTGGATACTTACTCTTCACAAAGAACACACCCTCCAAGTTTCATGTCTCTAGGACCACCGGTTTGGGCTGTGTGTTGATATATCACCCAGTCAGTCAGTCAGTTTAGCATTTTATTATATAAATATAGATGATCATATAAAGTACAAACGCCAGCACATCAAGCTACTACAATCTGTCAGATTTCTTTAATAGATTTTCAACTTTATCGCTAAAGCATAAGGTTCAAAGTTGATTGGGAAAATTTGACAGTTTCGGGTAGCTTGATGTGCTGGCGTCTATACAATGGAGTCCAAATTCGTTAAAGCTGAAAGTGTAAATCTCCCTAGAATAGACGCGATTATGGTCGGATTAAATAATACAATTTTAATGATATTATTTTAATTTAATATTTATTTATTTTTTCTTAACAATAGGCGCCTTCATCCTCTCTCCTATTAAATATTAACTTTGCGGTGCCCGACAGGTCCATAATTGATTCGATGTTCAACATTTCATCCATTATGTACACATTACGCAATAAAGTATTGAGTATTGACTATTTTTCAATAACAACCCTGATCTTTACGCTTCCGAATTGAAGAATGTAAAAACACTGTAATTACTATGATATTTTTTTATTAAAATATACTTTTAAATAATAAAATACATTAGAAAAAACACACAACACATACATTTTGTATGAAACGATTTTTTGATGATATCTCAAAAACGGATTTAACAACATTTATTGATTGTGTTTGGTGTTTCTGAGGCGGCACGAAGCTCGCCGGGTCAGCTAGTATTAATATAAATTTGTAATTTGGTTATGTAAATATAAATATTCGTCAATACTAAAAGCATCTCTTATTTATTTTTATCATAGAGGGGGATGAAAAGCTGTGTGCCACACGGTACCATGATAATTTAACCTGGAGCGACGTACTTTGAATCCCTCGCTACGCTCAGGATTCTACTCTAGAATCCTTCGCTTCGCTCTGGATTCAAACAATATCTCTCGCCCTCAATACATTATTTTGGTCCCTTATGACACAATCTACAAAATTATACGTTTTGTTAAATGAATGTAAGTACGATAAATAATGTAGTTTATTTCCTGCTTGTTAATAGTCGAAGAACCCTCCTCAGGCCCAAACGCCCTCTAGATCAGAGGAGGGCTCGGCGCTGCCGGCCGCGGTGTCGTACAAGAACTGCATCCAGCTGGCGGCGTGCGCGGCCGGCCAGGCGCTGCCCATGAACCCCGAGCTGCCGGCCGACCTGTTCACGGCCTGCCTCACCACGCCCGTCAAGATGGCCATGAAGTGGTTCGTGCTGCGCGAGAGGACTCGCGTCGCGCCTGCGGATGTACACGATCTTATCGATAAGTATGTTCGCATATAGATCTCGCAAGAAGTGTGCGCTTCGGGAAACATCATCTATCTTAGTAAATACAAACCCGCGATTATATTTTTAGATTATAGTCTGTTGTGTATTAAACATTATCAAAAAATTATAGATTAACACTATGCAATTCCAAAAATATTTTCAAAACTTGTGATTGGAAAATTTTTGACACGGTTGGCGCAGTGGTTAAGCGATTGACTGCTGCGCTGCGTGTCGCGGGTTCGATTCCTGCACGGAACAAATATTTGTATGACCTACAAGTAGTTGTTCCGGGTCTGGCTGTTTGTGTATGTGACTGTAAATGTTTGTCAACGCACCCACAATACAGGAGAAATTCCTAGTGTGGGGAAACTAGTGAGGGGTCGAGGACAAAAACAAATATGGACAAAATGGGCATAAACTTGGCATATTGGGCATAAACGAGTTTACGCCCAAATAAATAATAATAATAAAACTTTATTTCGAACTACAGTATCCATAGTCCCGAAAAAAAAAAAAGTCCGTAGTCCGTAGTAAATGCCCGATCACTGGGCGCAAAAACTAATAACTTTGTTTTGTAAAAAATAAAGCAGGAATTTAACTTAAAATGAAACTAAATGTCAGTATTTTGTATGTAAATTAAAATTTTAATCAAATAATCAGTCTTGTTAAAAACATCACAGTTGAAAATTCGAATAGGTAATTATAGAAAATATACTTTAAACTCTTGTTAAATGAGAAATGAAGTGGTCTTGTTGGCTTTGATCCTACAATAGTCTTTGTACGTAATATACTACTCTGCTAAAAAAGTACCAGGAAAAGCAACGTGAGGTCGAGCGTTATCGTGTAGTAAAACTACATTGACTCGCGTTCTTCGTTTTTTCTTTATAGCAACAGATAGTTTTGGTGAGCTGGGTTGAATATTTGTCAGCGTTTATAGTTTCACTGTGTAATCAATATTTATTAAAGAAAGTGTACAATGTGCGTGCCGCTAAAGCTTAGAAATGAGTCCCGGTGCGATCAAGGGAGTTGACGTTTCTTCTCGAGGCAGTCAAAAAGCACGACCTGTATCGTTCTCGTGATGAATCCACGATTCATCTCCAGTAACCAGATCAGAAAAAAACTATTTACGTCGGGGTCGCAGCAAAAGTGATTGACAGATAGCGACACGGACTGCACGACTGGCGTCTGTAAGAATGTGCGGTACCCACCGAGCTATCCATAACTTTTCGATACCTAAGCTCATGCAGATGGTATTCCACGGCGTGGTTACTGCAGTTAAGTGCTTCCGCTAATTCACGACTGGTAGCATCCGGATTCGACTGCAGTTCGCGGCGTAAATTGTCATCATTCACTGCGGTTGGTCGTCCTGAGCGTGGCTGACTTTCAAGGCTTCTGTCTCCTGATTTAAAACGGTCAATCCATCAGGATACCGTCGCATGGCTTGTACATCCAGCGCCCAATGCAGTGTTGATATTGTCAGCCGTTGCCCGCGCACTGTGGCCTAAGGCCCCTCTCCCACGGCGACTTTTTGTAGCGAGGCTGCATCGCTACTAAAGCGCGTTAGTCGCATTTGCAACGCGCTACACAAGCGATGCCAACTCGCTACAAACCCGCTACAGCATCGCGCCTGTATCGGTGCAAACGCGCTACCGTGTCGGACGACATCGGGGAGAGAACGGAGGGAGGGTGGCGCGTGAGTGGAGATCTGGAGAACCGAGCATCAGTGCAACACAGACAGGTCGAGAATGCTGTAAAAGGGGGTATACAAAGCCGCCCTCGCGATCGGTTTAGTTAGTTTGAAGAAAAATGGACGAGCGACAAGTTCGAACACTTTTTGCAGCGATGCAATAGCCATGCTGTCGCGCGTTCGCATCGATACAGTCGCGATGCGGTCGCTAGCTGTTTGCCCTCGCTCACACCACGATTCTCAGTCGCGATGCAAACGCGATACTGTCGCGCTTCTGTCGCGATGCAAACGCGTTTCAGTAACGGCACAAAAATGTCACAGTTGCAAGATGAACTCCGTTGAGGCAACATTAGTCACGTTGTCTTTGGTGCTGCAAAGACAACGTGACTAATGTTGCCTCGTGACTAGTATCGCGTTTGCATCGCGACTGAAAATCGTGGTGTGAGCGAGGGCAAACAGCTAGCGACCGCATCGCGACTGTATCGATGCGAACACGCGACAGCATGGCTATTGCATCGCTGCAAAAATTGTTCGAACTTGTCGTTCGTCCATTTTTCTTCAAACTAACTAAACCGATCGCGAGGGCGGCTTTATATACCCCCAAATCACAAGTACCTAGAATGTTCTACAACATTCTAGAATATTATTGAAAAGAAAAATGAAATATGCAGAGTTTTGCAGTGTCTCATTACTTTTGTGCCACCCACCCCATACATGAAAGGGTATTTCATAACAGTCCCATAGCATAAAAAAATAGTAAAAGTTCTTGTCGAAAAAAAGCTATAAATTTTTAAAGATGTCCCCGAAGAAATTCCCCAAAAATTAAGAAATTCCCCAAAAAAAAAAAAACTAATCTCCTAAACTATCAAAAATCGCGGAACATATGTGGGGTATTTTTGGATAACCCGAGGTATGAGGAATGTAATTTTTTTATTGACGTAGCTATTTGGACCAATCAATCTCTTCTGCACACTCAAATATAGCTATTTGAATGAAAAATGTAATAAAAGTTCTGTTAAAGTTTTTGCCCAAGCAAAAGGCATTTATTGGGCGTTTACGGGCATTTATCCGGCGTTTATTCAAAGCGCTCAATATGCCAGGGTATTAACCCATCTATAGAGGCAACGTTTTTTTTATAAAAAAAAGAAAGAAAAAAAAAGGAAATGACGATCTGGGACCGCAGAAGATAACCCGACAGAGGGAAAACGTCATATAAACGCACACTGATAGCTGCACCACTACATAGCGCGGCAGTTCGCAAACACAAACATTACCGAAGCGTATACTTTTTTGGTAAACCTGTAACTGAGGCATTCAATTCACGCAATTTGACAGGGCCGTTTGGTCTAGTGGTCAGTGGCCCTGACTGCTATGCGCAAGGTCGTGGGTTCGATTCAAACAAATGTTTTTGAAATTTGTTCTTTGTCTGGTCGTGGTCTCGAACGTCGTAGAGTGAGATCGGTAGGTATTTGACAAAAAAATACAATATTCAATCAAATTCGTTTATTTATTTTTTAAAAAACTTACAGACTAATTTATAACAATCATACATAAGTATGATTGTTATAAATTGATGTGATGTGAGCCCATATCAGTAGAAATACCGAAAAATCGGTAGGTTCGAGACCACTGTTGTCTGGGTGTAATTTATCTATAATATGTATGTATTTAGAAATATACAACGTGTAACGTTAAATGCGCAAAACCTGAAAATAGTTTGATCAGTATAACGAGCAGAATTAATTAAACCACTTTAATATAGGTCACATTTTTCAAAAAAATCTTCATTAAAAACGTTGCCGTGTCTATTTATTAATAGGTCAAGCAAGCCAATGTCAGCGCGGCGCAGCGACCCGGTGACGACTCCTCCCTACGATAAAGCGTCGTCGCAGACGCAAGAAACGATCAGAATGGCCAGTAAAACTAAAAACAGCACATAAAACATTTAAAATTTTTTTAATGACTTATTTTCTCTCTGAAATAGGTCAATTGAATTAAAAATCAGTTGGGATGTCTGGGGTTTTGCGCATTTAACGTTACACGTTGTATCATGTATGTTTATCAGTTGTCTAGTACTCGTAGCACAAGCTCTGCTTAGTTTGGGACTAGATGGCGTTGTGTGAAAGTTGTGGAATATTATTATTATTAGTTATTCGGTTTTATCGAAAATCTATCTGTCTTTGAAATTAAAGATGTTTATACCGAAATAGGGTTAGTTGTCACAACTGAAGACCGAAAATGAGGCCGGTCCTTTATTACGAAAACCGCAAACATTCTAACATTATCGTCTTCCTTTCATGAGAGAACAAGTCCAATCCAGGGGCGGGCAGAGGCTCCACGAGCGCGCTGAGCACCGTCGACATACGCGGCATAGGGCTACAATACAACCAAATGGGACATAATAATGTAAATGATAAATGATTTATTTTCTGTAAGTAGGTTTGTACAAACACTTTTACATGTCAATCATATTTTTTTAAACTAGATGAGGTCGGCGTTTCCTATCTGACTACTCTGAGAAGAAAGGCCGAAACAAACTCAAGAGGTCACAGTCTCTTTTAAAGTCCAGACATAATCTTGGTCAGATCATGTGAAGACCATGTAGATTGGTGTCTGAAATGGTCTTTTGAGTAAAGAACCACACAGATTGAGCGGACCTGTCCAGTCAGTGCACGCATTTGTCAAAAATCGTGCAGCTCAACTCAGGACTTGAGGAGCCTTACGATTCGACGAACAATACCAATGAAAGGACATTTGGGTAGGCCGCATAAATTACTCAAACTGCCAGATCATGATTAAAACTAACTAAGAAGGAAAACAGAAAAAAGAAATGACCCACATAGTCTTCACACTCACAATAATAATAATAAGGCAACACTGAAACGTCAACAACGTACATTTTTTTTCATATCTCATATTTTCCCGTTTTTATTAATTTTCCTAAGTCTTATTCGGTAATATCATAATAAAACCTTTTGGAATAAAAAAAAAACATAATTTAATAATCATCAACAACCAAAAATAACATGAAAATCATAATACGCATCAAAAAATTTAAAATGACGGCTGTCAAATTCAACCCCCGAAGAAAATGAAGATAATGAAAACGACATAATGTTGACGAGATCAGCGGCTCGCCGTGCACGCCTATCACCTCCGGACTTTTCGCTCAGCTCCGCCTCGCCGCCGCCGGTACCCAGCCCCACTGTGAGCGCTGTGACGACATCGGCCGCGGCAGTTGCGTCGAGCTCGAGCGACGAGTATATCACCCCGCCCTCGACGCCACCACCTGCTCGTCGACGGGGAGGACACCGGCTGCCGGACGGCTTAGGACCTCGAGGCCCACCGGCCTCTGATAGGGTCCCAGCTCCCGGCAGAAGTGTGCAGCGCATGAGATGGACACAATCCATCAATGAGAATGTCATGCGCTCATACTATGGGGCTACAGAGGCGGGAAACAATCTGACCGCGTACCGTGTTCGGATGCTCTCTCTTTTTCAGGTGCTTGAGCCAGCTGTCAACGTTTCGGCACAACGACTATCGGATCAGGTGCTGGTCATCCAACGTAATCATATGTTGGATGACACTGTACTTGATCGCTTACGAAGTGAAATACAGAGTAGCCATATCATCGCTCCCCAGTCGCAGACTGCTGTAGTACTACCGCAGTCCAACACGAGTCATGCTGACGAGGGTAGTAATGACAGGGCTACAAACGTAAGTACCCAGTACAATGAGGAGTTGAGGAGTGCTTTGGAGGCTGCGATTCGAGAATATCGGTTCATGTCGCCCGAACTTAGACCACGCTTACCTCGTTTACCCATGCATAACAAAAATAAGACGCTGGTGGCGGTTCTGGATACGCAGTTATCAAATCATTTTGATGACTGCGAAGACCTCACCGATACTCATTCAATTCTGTACTGCGCGGCTGTAGCGGCATGTCGTGTAGCTCACGTCAAATTTACAAATTACTCTAGAGCTACAAGACCGAAACCAGCCATACCAGCTTGGCAGTGCAGAATTGAACGCCGTATTGGTGAGGCCAGAACACTCATTGGCAAACTTATCTGCTTCAGGGAGGGCAATACTCGCCCTAGAGTGATGCGCTTTGTGAGGCGGGCGTTCTCAGGGACTGATATCAATCCTCAAGACTATATGTCCTGTGTCACAGAGCGCATCGACTTCCTGAAGCAGAAAGTGTATGCATGGGCGAACCGTATTCGTCGGTATAAGCGTCGAGTAGAACGATACACTCAGAATCGCACCTTCCAGAGCGATGAAAGGTGGGTTTATAGGGGTTGGGAGCGACCAGACCAAGCAGTGGTTGACACGTGCCTGCCGGATGATGATACCATGTGTTCCTTCTGGCGCAATATCTGGTCGGTACCTGTCAATCACACCGAAGGTGATTGGGCTCGGGAAGTCTAGCGAGCCTGCGATCCTATACCAGAAATGGGGGCTATTACTATCTGCCCCCAAGATGTAGCTCATGCAGTCCGTCCGTTGCCTAACTGGAAGTCTCCAGGACCGGACGGACTGCATAACTTCTGGATCAAATGGTTCACAAGGTCGCATGCTCGCTTGGCATCTCAGTTCCAGACAGCTTTGGGGTCTGGTTCGTTACCCCAGTTCCTAACAACAGGAGTTACCCACCTACTTCATAAATCAGGTAGCACTGCGGAACCCAAAAATTATAGACCGATCACGTGTTTACCGACGGTCTATAAAGTTCTTACATCCATTTTGAGAGCTAAAATTAACAAACATATAGACACCAAATCCATCATATCTGCCTCTCAAAATGGATGTAGAAACGGGTCCCGCGGTACTAAAGAGCTACTCCTCATTGATATGGCCATTAGCCAACAGGTTCGTCGTTCCCGAAAGGATCTATCGACATGTTGGATAGATTATAAGAAGGCCTATGACTCGGTACCACATACATGGCTCATGAGGGTGCTGGAGTTGTATAAAATTGACGCAACTCTGCGCATCTTCCTGATGTCATGTATGAGGCAATGGAGGACGGTCCTTCGCTATCCAGGATGTCGAAATATTCAGAGGAATAGCGAACCAATAAGGATCGAGCGAGGCATATTTCAGGGCGATAGTTTGAGTCCACTTTGGTTCTGCTTAGCCTTGAATCCTCTAAGCACACTGCTGGATGATTCAGGTCTAGGCTATCGGCTGAGGAGAAGTGGTCAGGTTATATCTCACCTCCTCTACATGGATGACCTAAAACTCTTTGCCCCCAACAATTTACAACTGATGGAGCTATTGAAAGTAACTGAAACTTTCAGTAGTGCCATCAGGATGGAATTTGATGTGGACAAATGTGCAGTCATGCATGTAAAGCGAGGCGAGATTGTGGAATCCGTGGGAGCCCAACTCTCGGATTCCACAAACCTCCGGACCCTCTCCGCAACCGAAACCTATAAGTATTTGGGTATGTCGGAAGCGTTAGGCATCAATGTTACTGACATGAAGCATTCGTTGAAGGAGCGCTTCTTTGGCCGCCTGAAAAAAGTACTTAATAGTCTTTTATCAGGCGGAAACAAGGTGCGCGCCTTCAACGGTTGGGTCATGCCGGTTTTGATGTACTCTTTCGGCATACTTAAATGGACTCAGACTGAACTCAACGCCCTGGATAGGAGAGTCCGTACTCTGCTGACTGCAAATCGAATGCATCACCCACGATCATCGGTAATGAGGCTGTATATCCCGCGAAAGTGTGGAGGTCGAGGCTTTTTAAACGCTAAGACCCTCCACAATCGTGAGATATACAGTCTCAGGGAATATTTCCTAGAAGCCGACGTGGGGATGCATCGAGATGTGGTCGCGGTGGACAAGGGCCTCACCCCGCTCTCCTTGGCTAAAGAGAATTGGCGCAAGCCAGTAGTACTTGACACTAATGATCGCATGGAGGTATGGCAGAGTAAGGAGCTTCACGGACGCTTTTTCCGGGCCCTACATGGACCCGATGTAGATATACCAGCGTCCGTAGCCTGGCTGCGTTTCGGTGACTTTTTTGGAGAAACCGAAGGTTTTGTCTGTGCAATTATGGACGAAGTTATGATGACGAACAATTACCGGAGATTTATTATGAAAGACGGCACGGTTGACATCTGTCGGGCATGCCACCGGCCGGGGGAATCAATCAGGCATATTATCTCCGGGTGTTCTCGTCTGGCTAACGGAGAATACTTGCATAGACACAACCTTGTAGCCAGGATAATCCATCAGCAACTTGCTGTAAAATACAACCTTGTGGAATCTGAGGTGCCGTACTACAGGTATGTGCCCGACCCAGTTCTCGAAAATGGAAATATCACATTGTACTGGGATCGATCCATCATCACTGACAGGACTATTGTTGCCAATAAGCCTGATATAGTGGTGGTGGATCCATCACAGCGGCGCGCAATGATTGTTGACATAGCCGTCCCGCATGATGAAAACCTCGTGAAAGTCGAGAAAGACAAACAAATTAAGTATCTTAACCTTTACCTGAGGAGGCTTTCGTTAGGCAGCTGGATCAAGGGCTTGATTCAGAAAGCGGTACTTCTGGACACGGCTCGCATTGTCAGGAGGTTCCTCTCTCTGGAGCCCTGACTGCCGGTAGCTTGGACCCTGTTCCCGCTACCGGTGGGCTACTATTTTTTATATTTTTAAATGTTTTTATATTTATTATTTATTCTAATATTTAAAAATATAATTTATATGTATTTAATGAAATAAAGGAGATAATAATAAAAAATAAGATACTTTACAAAGTAAATATCCATGTCATTGTTTATATAAAATTCATCAATGTCAATGTGTAAGTATATAAAAATCCGGACATAATCTTTGATCTTTGAGGACTATGTAGATTGGTGTCTGAAGTGGTCTTTTGAGGAAAGAACCACACAGATTGAGTGGACCTGTGCAGTCAGTGCACGCATTCGTCAGTAACCGTGCAGCTCAACTCAGAACTTAAGGAGCTCAACGATTCGACGAGCAATACCAAGGACAGGACATTTGTGTAGACCGCATAAACCACTCAAAGTGCCAGACCATGATTAAAACGGAAACAATGACCCACATAGTCCTCACATTCGAAATAATTAAAATATATAAGACTTTAAACAGTAAATGTTCATGTCATTCTGTATATAAATAGATATTTAGAAAGAGAGAGAAAAAAAAAAAGTGTAAATCAGCAAAATAAAAAATAAACAACATTCACTGTCTAGACCTATTGGAGCAGCTCAATCCCAAGCTTTTTTGTCCTCAATATAGTCTTTTACAGTATAATAGGCTTTCTGACATAGTTTTAGCTTTATAAAAGATTTGAATTTATTAATGCTTAGTTCTTGAATGTGGCTAGGAAGTT
This sequence comes from Eremobia ochroleuca, assembly GCA_949629135.1. Lineage (NCBI taxonomy): Eukaryota > Metazoa > Arthropoda > Insecta > Lepidoptera > Noctuidae > Eremobia > Eremobia ochroleuca. The sequence goes on from OX451391.1 coordinate 22,178,472, forward strand.
TATTATAAAAAGGGTAGCAATAAAACGAGTGACTGTAAATTACAATTTTAAGTGTCAAAATTAATTAATTTGGGTTATATAATTACTAAGTGAGCGACTGACTGTAAGTGACGAAAAATCAACAGAATAGTATCTTACAAACATTAATTTGAGTTACTTAAAATACAAAATGAGCATAATAATAAACGTAGTCGACGGAGCCCCGCTTCGTGGGGCCCCTATTTCTGTCTGCAGGGTTTAAAGGAACCTAACACGAAGCGGATGACGGGGGCTCGTTCGCTCGCTCCGCTCGCTCACTTGAGCCCCTGTCATCCCCTTCGAACCTAAACTGTCCGTGTCGGGATGCCCCAAGTCACGAGCTCGCTTCGCTCGCTCTTGCATCCTAAGTTCTCAAGTTCAATCTTGTGTTTTTCTAAGTTGCCCTCTCTGTATTTCCAGTCGCTCACTTAGTAATGTAGTCGCTCGGATAAAATTTTAATATATGAAATGGATTTATCACAATCCACTTTTTGTAAGCTCGTTCTGGATTTTATTATTAATCAATATTCGTCGTTAGTTTAGTTAATTTTTCGCTTACTCAAATTCATACCGCTCAAGTTATTAATACAGTATGTCATCATCAGTCGCAATCAAGCAATCAATCAATCGCGCGCGCGCCGCTGGACGAGACGGACGTGTTCGGCGAGCGCTCCGCCGCAGCGATAACGAGTGCGCGACGCAGTAACTATTATTTTTTTAACTACCCGCGTTAGTGAATTGTGAGTAAATATTGTAGAAAAGTTAATTATTTGACACTAAAATGTGAAGATGAGTGTGACGAGTGAACTATCAAGCGATTTTCCAACAATGGGGATGGACTTTACAAATCGTTCTAGTGAAAAAGTGGACATTAAAAACAGTAATGGAGTGTTGTGCGAGACCCGTAAAGAACTCTTCAACAATGAAGACGGTTCCTTCTCGGTTAATTGCAACAACTGTGACTTTCTTAACAAAGTAAAAAACTTCGTGGAGTTTAATAACGGACAATCAAAAATAAAAACACTCAAGTGCAAAAAATGTAATAAACAAAGTGCCGTAAAAATTTACGTAGACACTACACAGATGCTAATGGACAACCAGTTTGTAACCAAAGCAACGTATAAAATATTTAGTTGTGCAAATACGGTGTGCAAAAGCATATTTCGCAACTGTCAGAGTTGTAACAAACAATTAATAGTGAGGGCCATCCCGCAGGATGAATTTCTAGCTAGTGAAACAATCATATGCAACTGTAAAAAAGTGAACACTGTTTACGTACATAGTGATGAACTAAACCTACGTCGCAATAATAAACTTCGTACAGAACCGAGAAGCGGCGCACGCCCGCCGAGCGCGATTACTTCAAGTACAAGTGCACCGAATAAGCAGTGGAAACAAAGTGCACAATCACTTGTAGGCGCCGGCGCTCGCTCACCGGTGATTACCATTACCACCTTAAACCGTTTTGAACCGCTTCGCCACCAAGAAAACGAGGCGCGCTCACTGTCAAACGTGTCATCGGTGCGTTCAAACTCAGCAAACTCGCGCAGTCTATCACGCAAGCGTACACTGACCGAGATCGGAGATATTATCGCCCCTAAGGCAAAGAGACCAGCCGCGCGGAAGAGTAGTCCATTGCAGACGCGCACGAAAGGCACTACGGCAAACGGGAATGGATACGTTCCCCCGATACTTATCAACGATTCGCGCTACAAATTCAGTTACTTAAAAGACAATAAGAAAGTAATGTCAGACAAATTGATTAGTGACTTATCGCGCATCCTCGCAACGTATAAAGCCAGAGTCAGCCGTAACGAGAAAAGTAAGAACATTCTCATCACGGCCACAGACCTCGATAAGCGCAGGCTGTGTATCGAGGAAATAAAGAAATATAAGCCAGACCTAGCCTTCATCGCTCCAAAACCTCGGGCGGAGCAGATGCGAACGACCAAAGTAATAATCAGGAATATGACACACGACCATACCCACGATGAGCAACTAGAAGAAATGGAGAGGTGCATTGGTATCCGTCCACTAAACATCAAACGCATCACGTCAGATGTGCAACTATGTATTTTCGACGGCTCGTTCTCATATATAGAGCTGGCGGAAAAAATGAAGAATGCCACTGAGGCTTTCTTTTGCGCTCACAAAATAAAACCAGAGCGCTACACAACGAGTAGCGACAGGATACTACAATGTAAGAACTGTCTTCGCTTCAATCATGCAACGAGCGCCTGTCACGCTCAAAAGCGCGACCCGACGATTGACATCGTGAATAGTCACGGTGAAACGATTAAAGTGTGCGCAAACTGTAAAGACGTGAAGCCCGAACAACACACAGCGACACAGCGCAAATGCCCGCACTTTCAGCGGGAGATGAACAAGCAGAAAACCAAACGTGAAGAAGCTCTTCTTCGTGAGGAAGAGAAACAGCATAATAAACAACAAAAGCAGGCTCCCAAACAGGAGACACCTCGCGAACATCAATCTCGCCCACGCGAGAGACAAATTAGAGGTGAACGTAGCTATGCTAACATCACCGCTAACACTCAACAGCAAGAGGAAATCGGCGAGCAGAATCGAAGACCACTTAAACTTTCAAAAAAAGACTTCCTCGATATTTTCGAGCGATGCTTCAGAGAACTGCGCAATGCCATCCTTGACTGCGACTGGAACTAAGAAGCAAGTGCGAATAATGCACATCAACGTGCAAGGCCTCCGTGGCAAATTCACGGAACTTAAGCACATAGTAAACAAGTATAACGTTGATATCCTCATACTCAACGAGACAAAAATTAACCCAGACGAGCAAAGGTATAATATTCCGGGCTATGATAAAATTCATGATAGAAAAGAGCGACATCTTGGCACCATAATGTATATCAAACGAGGCCTAAGATGGGTTCAAACACCACTGATTGATAGCATTGATGACGCAGACAGACGCATCGAGGGATGCAGTATCAAACTTTTCACCAATCATACTACCAACGATCAGATCACAATCAAAGGCATTTACATACCGATACCTAGACAGGGAGAGCTCGTTGACGAGTTCGAGACGCTGATACTCGGCGAAAGCGCAATTATCATAGGTGACTCAAACCTACGTATGAGACAACTTAATCACAACAGAGACGCGGGCTTGGGTGTCATACTCCGTGATGCGATTCAACGCAGCTTTGTCAGAATCGTTAATACGGGTAAACCATCACGGCCCACGAGTCTAGGCAACAGTATACTCGACATAGCAATCGTGAACCACGATCACTCACTTCTAGAATTTAAGTGCCAGCAAAGGGAATGTATTTCCTCAGACCACCTCCCGTGGACACTGGACGTAATAATCGACAGCGACTACGAACAACCGATGAGTCGCGATCTCAAGTGGATAAAAAACACCCGAGAAGGCAGACAAGTTTTTGAAGAGCGACTCGCCAACAACATGAACTCTGAATTAGGAATCTCATCAAACTTCGACTGTGAATTGTATATCACACAAACAGAGAAGGCGATCATCAAAACACTAGATGAGCTGGCTCCGCTGAGAATCGTGGATCCCAAAGACAGACTCCCAGCACACATAAGAGAAAAAATTGCTGAGCGCAACACTAAGAAGCAGCGCGCTTGGCGACTCAGAAGCACTAACCTTGGGAGAATGGCACGAAGGCAATACAATGCCTGCAAGCATCAATTGGCCAAGGAAATTATCCAACATAAAGAAGCCGATTGGACCAAGCTACTCGAAAATACCGAAGACAATCGGAAACGCTTGTGGGCCGTACAAAAAGCAATGAAAAAGACCACTATGAAACTGCCTCACTTTAGCGACTGCTGCAGTGAATTAGAAACTATCGACAGAATGGTTGATACAGCCATAGTCAAGGAAGCGACCATCGGTGTAAATGACGAATGTACAGAAATTTTTACACCATTTGCTCCACTAGATCAAACATCAAAATACGAGCTCAAATTAGCTCTTAGACGCTTCAAGAATAACAAAGCTCCCGGACCCGACGGCATCAAAGCCGACATACTCAAACTGGGTGGCGACACCATGGTCGCGATATTCAAAAGAATCATGGACTACGTACTTCAGACGGGTTACTTCCCGAAGCGCTGGAAAACCAGTATATGTATCTTTCTGCATAAAGCGGGTAAAGACCACAGTGATCCCAAATCGTATAGACCCATCAGCCTGCTAAACATAATGGGAAAATGGGCCGAGAGAATAATACTCAATCGCATCGAGACCGAGCTGACCGAAATTATACCTAGCCACCAACACGGTTTCACGAGAAACAGAGGCACCGCCACTCAAATTCTTCGCACAGGCAAATACATCGCTGACGCACTGGACAGGGGCCATAGCGTCGCCATGATATCGACAGACCTCAGCAAGGCATTCGATTCAATCAACCATAAAGGTCTCTGTCGAAAGCTGATAGACGCTGGAGCACGCAACAGTATCGTAAAGATGGTCGAGAACTATCTGAGCGACCGGACAACAAGGGGTAGCTTCAGAACCACTTTAGGAACGGAGCAGCGCGTGCCACATGGAGTGCCCCAGGGATCGATACTCGGTCCGGCAATCTTCAACCTCTTTGTGGCTGACCTACCAAATGAAAGAATAGCAGGCCAGATGCTGTCACAGTACGCCGACGATCTGTGTATACTCAACGCAGCTGAAAAACCGGACCACGCTACGCGCCGAGCAGAGTGGGCCGCCGTCGATATAATCGACTATTACAAGAAATGGGGCCTCAAATGCAATGTCGACAAGACAGAATGCATCATGTTCTCGCACAAGAGACCTAGGCTCAATAATTTGAACACAGGCTACCGCAATTACGTGCAAATTCGTGACGAACGCATCGCATTCAAACAAGAAGTAAAATACCTCGGAGTCTGGCTGGATAAAAGGCTTTCGATGAATAAACATGCCAAAGAAAACATCGCAAAGGCTAAGAGAGTCAAAGGAGCGTTATATCCAATTATCGGCTACCGTTCCAAGCTAAGCGTTGACGTCAAGCTGCTAGTCATTCAAGCATGTTTACTGCCAGTGATAGACTACGGAGTAATACAGCTACTACCGAGGTACAGCAAGTCGAACCTGCTCAAAATTGAGAGACAATATAAAATGGCTTTGAAGAGTGCCGCACAGTTACCCAGACGCACTGATACTGATCTACTCTGGGAAATACTGCAACAAGACCCGTGGCACATTCGTGCGCACGATCTCCACGGTGACATGATCGAACGTCTCAAATCTCTGTCTATCGAGGGGCTACAAGAACAAGGCCCAGCGTACACGCGCTACGGTCAACACAATCCCTTTCTCTTCGCTACTAGAGTAGGTGAAATACAATATATTAATAAAAAAGAAAGGGGCAAGCCGCTCTTCAAACAACTGGCCCCCTTCCGACAGCGTAGGTTATGAGTAGTTATGACTGTAGCGTCACTCCTAAGTAATAAGCGGCTAGCCGCTGGGGCTAATCCCCGTTGCTTCATTGCTATCCTCACCTAGATTTATATAAACAAAAGTAATATGAGGAAACAACTAGGATAGGTTTCAAAAGCTCCCACTTTGCGGACAAAATGGAATACGTACCTTTTGTAAAATGAGATTCATTATTTAAGTGACTTGTTATATTATTTAAAACTAGAGAAATAAAAGCATTCTGATTCTGATTCTGATTCTGATTCTGATCAGTCGCAAAGCTTTTTTTTAATCGCTCGTTTTATAATTCCCCTTATAAAAACGTATACATTGGCATCTAAACGAGCCACCTATTTTTAACCGACTTCAAAAAAAGGAGGAGGTTATCAATTCGACTGTATTTTTTTTTTTTTTTTTTTTTTTTTTATGTTTGTTGCCTCATAATAACCGACTGGGTGAACCGATTTTCATGATTCTTTTTTTATTTGAAAGCTGGTGCTTCCCTTGTGGTCCCATTGTCACCATTTCAATATCTGATGATGGGATCTTGTAGAAATCGGGGGAACTCTTCAATAAATAACAGCAGATTAACCGCGATTGTTGCTATAGCATATCTAAGCATTGTTTACACCATCACACAACATAATATCACGCCTGTACTCACTACAAAGGTTATGATTTTTTTTTATTATAATAATAATTAAAACCAGTAAAACAACCGCGATTGCTGCTATCGCATATGTATACACTGTTTACGCAATCGCACAACATAACATCACGT
>OX451391.1:22184913-22256189 GCA_949629135.1 Eremobia ochroleuca
TGGCATTAGACTCACCCCCTATTAATGGGGCTTAAACATAACGGCCGAGATGTGTGTAATGTAGGTGCAGCTGTCACTCCGCCTCGCCCTCCGGGAATGCAGGCGTGAGGGTGGCAACTTATGTAAAATGATGAAATACAAATTACACGCAGAGCAAGTGTAAGTCGCGGACAACAGCTAACCACTAATACAACTTGTCTATCAGCGGGTCAGTGAACCAGAGCATCAGCATCTACGACCTGAAGGGCGCTCCGCTGAACACCATCAAGTTCCACGAGGGATTCATGGGCGCGCGCATCGGACCAGTTTCCTGCCTCACTTTCCATCCGCTCAGGTAACCTCATCGCAGTTTTGGTGACGCTCAAGCTTGCAACAAACAGTTATAAAACGACGAAAAAAAATCACATTATTTCAAACATGACTCAGATGTTTATGCTTCCAGTGGGATGTCACTATTTTTTGCAATATGAACGGCACTGATGATATAGCAGAAAACTCGAAACATTATTCTCTCAGGTTTTTGTGCTGTCAAGTGATGCCAGATATTTACGATCACAACGAGGTATCACATTCTTCTGAATTTAACTAAGTAGGCAGATATGACGCAAGACATATCCTTTAATATTGTATTGACACATATTTTTGAAGCCGGTCCTATATTTGGCGTCGCTTGTTTCAGCAGATAGTTTTGGTGTTCCTTCGGTGTCACAATATTTGCTGCCACTTGTGCCTTCCAAAAATTATCACATATATTTGCTTTTGCCATCACAAATTAATGGGTGAATCATGAAATCAGATATTATTGCCGACCGTCCATAGCAATACATTTATGGTCGTGACTGTACCTATTGTATTATAGTAATTTTATGCCAGGTACATCATCGTCACATAATTATCACTACATAGTATAAAACAAAGTCGCTTCCCTGTCTGTCTGTCCCTATATATGCTTAGATCTTTAAAACTACACTACGCAACGGATTTTGATGCGTTTTTTTTAATAGATAGAGTGATTCAAGAGAAAGGTTTATATGTATAATACATGCATAATATAGTAGAGAAAAACTGATAATTTTAGAGGTTTCTAATGTAATGTCGTAAATAAACACATTTTTTTGCGCTTATGTTGCAAACGCTGTCTGAACCCTACGAGATAGATCAAAATAATGTACTATAGTATTGTACACCTTAAAAAGGTCTACAAAAAAGTCCGTGATGGTATAATTATGTCTATCTCTAAAGGATAACCCACAAAAAACATTTTTTACCCTTTACTTTTTACAAGAAATAATGGCTCTAAAATGTGCCTCTCTACTATATTATGCAATTATATAAACCTATACTGAAATTAAATTTGTGATATATAATTTCATGTTCATATAATGACAAGTTAATATTAAATTATTATTGATAATTTTATTACTTAGTTTAGTACTCGTCCGATAAATAGGTAGTGTAGTTTAACAAATTCGCTTCGAGCTCGTGTGCCCGCGTGACCGCGAGCAGTAGTGTGCGAGCGAGATAAAGAGTGAGGTGGCGCGGGGAAGTGGGGGCGAAATCAGAATTTGAGCTGAGGTAGTATAGGCTCTTAAAAAAACCGCATCAAAATTCGTTTCGTTGTTTTAAAGATCTAAGCATACATAGGGACAGACAGACAGCGGGAAGCGACTTAGTTTTATACTATGTATTGATCAGCATTGCACCCGTGCGAAGCCGGGGCGGGTCGCTAGTGATTAATATAAACAAAATATTGTAAAACATTTTAAAGAGTAAATAGGTGTCTTAAGTCTCTTTATGTTTTGGAAGGGGCAGTTAGAATCAATTCTATTTTCTTGTAAATTTTGAAGTTATAAAGCGCCTTTTTATGAGCCTAATTGAAATAAATGCTTGGACTGCGGCAGATGCGCGATGGGCGTAGGCTCGAAGGACTCGACGGTGTCGGTGTACGTGTCGGAGGCGCGGCGGTGACCCTCGCTGTACTCGCTGGCGCTGCCGCTGCCCTTCCACCAGTGAGCGCCCACAGGTAAGCGCCTAATCATATACTACTTTGTAACACTCCAATCTTCTTTTCCCCATCCCTTACACAATTCATCAAAATTTTCTTTCGTCTCTCTCTTTCTCTCAATGCTTCAATACATTATTATTAATTACTCTCAGCCACATGCGTTTCATTCAATAAAACAGATCGTTTCGCCGCCAGGTGCGCCGCGGGTCAGCGCGAGGGCTGCCACACGACACATGTACATAACTATATGCAAGTACTTATTCACTGACATGGCCTACTCCTAGCCTAGTGTACTCCTAAGCGACGTCGTACCGTTAGTAATGCTTTCTATCTAGTCTCTGACACATTATCCACTAAGGGCCGATTTTTCAATCGCCAGATAATTTTATCTGAACAATTAAACTGGCGGTTTGACATCATTTCTCAACAAAAACTGTCATATTTATTCCTCGGATGAAACTTATCTGACGATTGAAGTCAGCCCTTAGAATGTCTAATCTAAATGATACATTATACAACGTGTAACGTTAAATGCGCAAAACCTCAGACACCCCAACTGATTTTAATTCAATTGACCTAATTCACAGAGAAAATAAGTCATTAAAAAAATTGTAAAGGTTTTTTATGTGCTATTTTACTTTTACTGGCCATTCTGATCGTTTCTTGCGTCTGCGACGACGCTTTATCGAGGGAGGAGTCGTCACCGGGCCGCTGCGCCGCGCTGACATTGGCTAGACACGGCAACGTTTTTAATGAAGATTTTTGAAAAATGTGATTTATATTAAAAAGTGGTTCAATTAATTCTGCTCGTTATTCTGATCAAAGTATTTTCAGGTTTTGCGCATTTAACGTTACACGTTGTATATTTGTTTTGTCCGTCAATATGTCATTGAATACTTATTTAGTGTATAGGTATGTTAGGGTTGTCCTACAGGTCGATATAAATGATAGTCTAATCGTACAGTTATCATTTATGTTGGTTTGTGATTATATTCATATGTACCCGACAAAATATAGATCTAACGGCGTTCGAGTGCACACTATAAGTGTAATCAGATAGTTACCAAAAAATACTCAGAACTTTACGGTTAATAGTTACGAGATAAGGCACATTATATTACAATTTATTTTTATTAATAACGCGTCGTTCAAGTTAATATTTTCTGCAATAGGAACAAATCGGTAAGTGCTGGTGTGAATTCGAACGCCTATAGTAAGAATATTTGGTGCTACATTATACCGATACTGTTATGTTAATTTATTGTTATTGGTGATGAGGGTCGCGCCGCGTGAAGCGCGCGCGGACTGCACACGCGCACGTGTCTGTGGTTTCTAACGCTATTGCTAAATAATTATAATTGGTTGTGCCTTCTGTCGGAGGGATAAGCTCAAAGTGGATACGAATATCTTATACAATTAATTACACGTTTGTATCCAGAGCTACCTCACGTTACGGAAATTGTCTGCGTATTTTATTTCTTACATCATAATTTTAATAGAAGTGTATTCGCGTTATAATGGAATATTATAATTATACCACATTATGTTATGTGTCCCACAGACATGTCACATTATCTGAAACTGTACATATGAGTGTGTCGTTCAGATTGGTGTGTCAAACATACACTGAACGCACGCCACAGCGAACGCAACGCGTTGCAGACAATTTAGCCAAATAATACAACAATACACATATATTCATATTGTATTATTAATTAAATTATTCATAAAATGTAACGCTTTAAGTAGGTATGTAATTATCGTGTAAATAACATAGGACAATATACCGGCTGTACTATGTGAACTCGTGTGTTGTAATATGTGCGGACGGCGACGCGGTGCACGAAATGATCGATATCTGCATTCATAGAGGGCCTGCAGCTGTGCAGAGTGACAACACACGCACACACGCGTGGCATAACAGTTGCCCGCAAGTTGCTGGTCACACAGCGGACGACGAGATAATGTGTTCTTGACACCTGTCAGTTTCATAAAAACGAATACGTGTTTTACGAATTTGATATTTATTAGCTATTAGAATCGTCGCACTGATAGGTGCCTGCATAGTTGCATACTTGCCTTTTTTTGCTGTTAGTGTTCACGAACGAAATGTCAGTTTGAAAAACCCGGTATACGTGTCACAGCAGATTCAAGCTTATGACGCCTGAAACGTGTACTGGAATCAGAAAATCGAGCTCGAAATAAATCAGAAAGGCGAGAGACGCGAGTTAAAGCTATTTTACATCATAAAATAATGTACCTACCACTAATGCTATATTTAATAGTTTATGTAAGTGTAGGCGTTTGTTTGGAGACATACGATTTTGTCATATGGACATTGTGGAAACTACGGATACTACATGTGTGATGTACATCGCAGCACAAGCGTAGGTACGCGCGCGCCGCACCGGTGCGGGCGCTCGGTGTGCTCGGTATGTCCGTGTTTCCATCGTTTAGTGATGTGGGCTCAACGCTGAAAACGCAACATTTAAATTACTTACTCGATTAACACCCGCCTTGTTTTGCTACTTCTTTAATAGGACGCAATTTTAGACTTCTATCATTTAAATCTGTAACATTTGCTAAAATTGTAATTGACAAAATGAGATCCTAAGACTATCTGTAAAATTGACTATTGTAATACAAAATATATTATAATTGTATTATTTTGTTTGAGTTTCCCAGTTAGTGTTCACAGATGGCGGCATGCACCTCGCATGCCATCCCTAGGCCTCGCGCCACACGCCACAGTAGCGCCAGTGTTCACGAGGTGCGACATACATACAATGTTGTCAAACAATATAATAGTTGGTACTTATACACAAGTACTCCAGCGCCTACTTCGTAATTGTACATATTAGTAAGCTTCTTCTTTACTATAATAAACCGAGATATATGTATATTTTTTTTTGTTCCAAATGATTTCAAATGTTTTGTGATTTACAGAAAGTTCCTAAGACTCAATAATTACTAGCTGCCATTTTTTTTTTTTAACTATAAGTTTTGTTCACTACATAATAAATTAACGGCCCTGTGTTCGTTTGAAGAATAGATTTAATGTTACAATTATGCCTGTGTGTTATTCAAAGGATTTTAATTTTTATCGTTTCACATTTCTACCGCAATAAAATGAGGGATACCGGTAGCTATAGTGTTAAGTGATATAATGAGCATTTAAATGTAATAATTAATAGTTTTGTAATGTCATGATTATGTTGATTTTCATTGAACAAAAGTTTGTTAATATTGGAGATGTATTACAGAATTCACTTATGAAATGTGTGGCCATAGAAAACTATAGTTAGTTGTAAGTGGTGGTCACCAGTTGTGATCTAACCTCAACTATGTCAATACTATGAACAAATGGACAAGTTGCCAATTGGTTGTTGCATATACTGACACTTGCATTTCATTTATGAAGTGATTTTTGCTTTTACATATGTAATTTAAATGTACATTTTACATAATAATGATAATTGTTGTTGTTAAATAAAACATGTTTAAAATGTTGGTCTTTAATTTTACCTGTTTTGATGACAAATGAGAAACTCAAAAATAAATGATGTTACTTTGAATTCAAATTATTTTTTATTTTTTTTGGTTATTATGGAAAAAACGTTCTCAGTGGCTTGGCATTATTTTCGCCCAGTACACATTAAGATTATATTTAGAGACGATAAGTAGAGGGTTAAACTGACAAACTAAAGGCCTACTGTTTAACTGAGATGAATGACTGAGCTCTTGCGACCCATCACCAACCCCTCTTGCATCGCACAGCTTGCCTCAGGCACCATCTCAGTCAAGCGGTAGGTCTGTGATATTTATTTTAATGTGCGTGTGAACTGAGGGACCAAACTGGGAATAGCAAAATGAAAGTCCTAGGATTTAGTAGTAGACTTAAAACAATAATTGTAGACCGAATCTGGGAATTTGTAAGCCAATATATTAAAAACTACTGCCCTTAAAGTGTGGTCCCTCAGTTCTCACAGAACATCAGCCAGATCTCGGAAAGTATCTTAAAAATAAAGGTTTCGTGAATACAGATATTTAGTAGAGAATTTGTAAAGATATATACTAAAATAACAGACCACAAAGAGACCACAAGATAAAAAAATATAACGGCTGAACTGTGGTCCCTCAGTCCACACAACAAAGATACATATTTTAGTGAATATTACTGAATAAAACCCCTCATTTTCTACATAACGTTTTATTAGAAGTCTTAAACGTATTGTAAAAAAGAAATGGAGCAAAAATATCGAAGCATTCTGAAGATAACGATGATTAAGACTGGTCCCTCAATTCTCACCTCCACTGACATATGTGCGTGTGCTAGCTGCTAGATGAGTGGAATATCAGAAAGTCTAGTGTTCTTAACTTTTAGTAGAAAGTTTCTACTAAATAATAGGTATCTAAAATTGTTAATTTCATACCTATTAGCTGAGATAATATTACTTTTTTAAAACAATGAAAATAGATAGACTAGTGTGACCACACAATGAAACAAAATGTAGACAGTACTATAACTGTTACTGGTACTTCATTTAATATAGCATTATTTAGACGAAACGAAAATAAGGTTGTACGGTTAATTTAATGGTGGTGGTTTACATTGTATTATGTCCGTAAAGATTGAGGTGCCACATTTCCTATATTCATGAAATTCAATACTTATTTAGTAGTAAGTTTAAAAATGTTGTAGGTTGGATCCTCGATTTTGTAGTATAATCCTTCAAAAGTCATATGAACATAAAGGTGTTGCCTCAATCTAAATGTTTGGATTGAGTAGCCACAAATAAGTATTGAATTTCATTAATATAGGAAATGTGGCACCTCAATCCTTACGGACATAATACAATGTAAACCACCACAATTAAATTAACCGTACAACCTTGTTTTCGTTTCGTCTAAACGACCCGCCCCGGCTTCGCACGGGTGCAATGCTGATCACTATCACTACAACATAGTATAAAACAAAGTCGCTTCCCGCTGTCTGTCTGTCTCAGTCATGATCAGTGTTCCTCTACTATATTATGCATGTATTATACATATAAACCTTCCTCTTGAATTACTATATCTATTAAAAAAAACCGCATCAAAATCCGTTGCGTAGTTTTCAAGATTTAAGCATACATAGGGACAGACAGCGGGAAGCGACTTTGTTTTATACTATGTAGTGATAATGCTATATTATTAGGTTGTCTCATAAATTATTGCCAGTTAAAAGACAAATTATTATTAATATTTTTTTATTCATAAAAATACATTTAATCAATTATATAGTATCCCTCGTTATCAACAACAGTCAGCCATCTACTGGGCAAAATTTGAATACCCTTCTCCCAAAAAGAGGCAGGCGGGGACTCGAAAAAAAATTCAAGTTCAATTTTAATACTTCCAGAATTTTTGAATTTTTTTCCTAGTAAATGAAATTTAAGAGCTCGAAATAAATGAAAGTCTGAAGGCGCAAGATCCGGGCTATACGGTGGATGTGGAACATTCAGCTATACTAGCTCCTCCAGCTGTTTATGTGTTAACTTGGCGCAATGAGGTCGTGGTTGTCATGCAAAAGTTGGACTCAAGTCGTTTTGGCCGCTTAATTTTTAACATATCTGCTAGTTTGCGAAGCTCCTGCGTATACAGATTGGCGTTGATAGTCTGATGAGATTCGAGGAGTTCCCAGAAAATCATTCCTTGCCAATCCAGCCAGAAAACAGACAACATAATCTTACGACCGTGTTCATTAAGTTTAGGCTGGGCTGGTGGATTTTCCCCGCGAGGAATCCAATAGGCATGACGCGTGTTAGTTTCATAATGTATCCAGCTCTCGTCACATGTAATAATGTCCTTGAGAAAGTCTGTGCGGACGAAGTAACAAACTTTGACAAATGGCCACACGAACGGCCCGGTCATGGTCCGTTAACGCATGAGGTGTCTAACGTGACATCACTTTACGATATCCCATCGATTTGAGATAACGATCTATAGTCTTGCGGGATTGTCCAAGCGCCTTCTCTAAATCGCGCGTACTATAGTCTGGATGTAGCTCAAGTTTGTGACGCAAAGCATCTTCATCGAAGCTGGTTGGTCGGCCTGGGCGAGGTTGATATTCGCAGCTTATATCACCGGTGTCAAAACGCTTGTACCAGAAACGAACAGTCCGATCGCTAGTAGTACCCGGTCCAAATGCAGTGTTAATCTTTTTAGCTGTTTCTGTTGAAGAGACTTTAAGTCGATGCTCATATAGCATAATAGCTCGCAGTTGACGCTGATCCATTTTCACTAAAGACTAATTATTGCGTCCGCGCCTATTTATACCCTCACCTTAAAAGATACTCATCCTTACTAGAGAGATAGAACTTTCTTGAATTCACTTTAGTTTAAATACGAGAAAATTCGAGAAAAATAAAATATCGTCGGCTTAGAGTGTAAACCTGCTAACTCCACTTTTGGGCAAAATTACATTTTTATACAATCTGTAAGAGAAAGTTGAGCCACACGGACAGTAAAACCAGCTAAACTCAGTCTCAACGTAAAATCGGCAAAAAAGTGTGATGCGTAAAACAGCCAAATCCATTTCATTCAAATTGCGCGGCTAACTCCATGATACAAGAGCATGTTCAGTTTTGACTGCCGATGCTATTGAGACAGGCTCTGCTGATGCGGTGATAGTTAACGATAACTGCACTGTTATTACCGGTTCTAGCTCAGTACATCTATCAAATCAAATTGAAGACCCCATATCCGATGAAAGTGACCAAGAAGCCTTAGTACAGTTAGTACCTTATGATATAAATTCTGAATCAGACTCTGGTTCTGATGATAACTATGCAGAAAGAAGTGCTAGACGAAAAAAACGAGCACAGGTTAAGAAATCTAATTGGTTTGCAGAAAAAAACCGAAAACTACGAGAGGCTGGCAAACAATATTATGGAAGGAAAAGAGAAGAATCCTGGAATTATGAGGTTCCAAGAGAGTCACGGAAAATAAAAGCTAGATGCAAATGTAAAGAAACTGCAGCAGGTATTCTTAAGTGTACCAATTTGACAGAAGAGGACAGAAAATATATCTTTAAAACCTGGAGTATGAGTTGGCCTGAAAAACAGATTTACGTTGACAGTCTTGTGATATCTGCACCAGTAAAAAGACAACGAGGTAGAAAAAATGCTGAGTAGTCTAGGAGAGGTCAGTCTTTGATCTATTATCTGAAATTACGAGATCAAAGACTAAGAGTATGTAGAACAATGTTTCTACATACTCTTAGCATAGGAAGATATACGGTGTTGAATTGGAAAAACAATGGTTTAAGACGATACACAGAAAAATCTCGTGACAAAAATCAAGAGCAACTACTTCGAAGCCATTTGCAAAAGAGCGTCAAGAATTATTCAGTTTTTTGGACTCTTTACCCGTCATAGAGTCACATTACTGCCGAGCAACAATTGAAAAAAATACCTTTTACCTGAATGAACATTAAAGAAAGGTGTTTATGACTTTTACGTAAAAAATTGGTGTGAACAACATAACGTAAAACCTCTTTCTATCACTATCTTCAATGAGGCATTTGATACTAGAAACAAAGGACTAATTCTACAATAAGTTCAATGAGGTTCAATTTTATAAAAGCATTCGTCCTGGCCGATCTAAAGGAGATGCTAAGGTTAGAGATATCAGGGCTCTTCGCTACACTCCAAATGGAGATATTTATTATAAACTGAGATTCCCAGATGAGTGGAAAATATTACCACAAAGAAAATCCTCATCGGTGACACCTGTGCCATTTACTGGTCTATAAAATTTATACAGTGACAGGCCAAAAATTAGCGCGAGAAAGTTCGAAGATCTTCAATACTTGAAAAACACCTTACCTGAAGATTATCGCTCTTATTACGATAGCTTACCTCATGAATGAAACAGAAAAAAGTGATAATATTAAGGAAAAGAAGAATAATATTTTGTTATGTTAATTTGATTATAATTTTATGAAAAGAGGATTTCAGATTATTTAAGTTTATTATTCCATTTTTTGTTTTGTCAATTTTTTTTTATTAAAAGACTGATCTTTAAGTATTAGCCAAATATATAACTGTGATGATTACTAAGAAATAAATAGACTGATTAACTAAACGATAACATTTATTTTACCTATCCTTGAAATCTTTCGAAAAACCTGCTATGTCCACAAAATAAAACGTTTGCTACCAAAAAAACCTTCTAAGTCATAAAAACACTTAAAACTTACTAACGATCAAATTTTACTATTTCATTAGTTTCTAGTAATGTAGAATATCCAAAAATACACCAACTGTATTTTTGGTTTTAACCTAAGATTGTAAAATTCATATTTATTAAGTTTTACTTTTCTCCTGTAAATTTGGGTCAAAGTGAGTTAGCAGGTTTACACTCTAAGCCGACGATATGGCAAGAACTTATGAGACAACCTAATAAATGAAGTATAATAGTACTGTCTACATTTTGTTTCATTGTGTGGTCACATTAGTCTATCTATTTTCATTGGTTTAATAAAGTAATATTATCTCAGCTAATAAGTAAGAAATTTACAATTTTAGATACCTATTATTTAGTAGAAACTTTCTACTAAAAGTTAAGAACATTAGACTTTCTGATATACCTCTCATCTAGCAGCTAGCACACGCACATATGTCAGTGGAGGTGAGAATTGAGGGACCAGTCTTAATCATCGCTATCTTCAGAATGCTTCGATATTTTTGCTCCATTTCTTTTTCACAATACGTTTTAAGACTTCTACTAAAACGTTATGTAGAAAATGAGGGGTTTTATTAAGTAATATTCACTAAAATATGTCTTTGTTGTCTGGACTGAGGGACCACAGTTCAGTCGTTATATTTTTTTATCTTTAATGCTTTGTGGTCTGTTATTTTAGTATACAGAGTTGATATGACAGAGGGGCATTAAATTAAACTACGTATACCATACGTGTTTAGTATTAATTCGACACGGTGTAAAAATAAAAAGCAACAAAAATGAGATTTTTTTGTTTTCAAACTAACTAAATAGCTTACAAATCAGAGTAAAACGCAACCACCCTTTGTAACTGACCTTAGATACTTAGGCAACAAAGCGGCAACGTCGCACGCGCGCCGGAGCGCGGCATGTGTTATCTCGTGTCAAGGCGGGCGGCCAGTGGTGGCGCGGGCGACGACTTAGCCCTCCGCTCGCGTTTTCTTTTATGATAGGTAAGGTTTTGAAATAGGTACGCACACAAATACACTAAATTTTTAAACAGGAGAACACATCGAGAGTTCTCCACTCACATTAATGCACAAATTATACCGACGGAGAATATTGTTATTTATTTTTGTAATTATATCACTGTTCGTCGCTAAGAACTTTAATTTGTGAAATGCTAAAATAATCCTATTTTTTAGTTCAACAATTGTATTACCTCTGAGGCATACACTTCACCTTTAATGTACCCCCACAAAAAGAAATCCATGGGAGTGAGGTCTGGAGATCGTGGTGGCCACCGAACAGCTCCCAATCGACCGTTCCATTGCTGCCCAAACATTTCTGTGAGCCGCACCCTGGAAGCCGTCACAGAATGTGGAGGCGCTCCGTCCAGCTGGTACCACAACGTGCGATGAACGGCTAAAGGCAGTTCGTCTAAAGGCTGTTACACGAGGCATTGTTGAACACTTTAATTACACACACACACAACCAAAGTTTAATTACGTGTCCTATCACAATAAAAAAAAGAAATACTGTCTTAAACTTATTTAGTGTCCTATCACAATAACAAAACAAAATCACAATTTATTATTGTCTGCGCGCGAGTTCGGCAAAACAAAAGCGGCGCAGGAGCTTCCGTGACGTAACATACGTTCCGAAAGGATAGCGTCGGCGCACTGAGGACTTACCGTTCGCAAGGACACACTGACCTATTTCTATTTCTTTTACGCGCGGGATGTTTTGCTATGATTGTCACTCTCGTAATGAAAGTGCAAGTGTGTGTGTATTTTTTATTGCTTCCTTGTTTGCTTTGCCATCTTTTTAGCGAGAAATATTTGGTTGTACTTGTGACTTGCGTCAGAGCGGCAACAACGCATCGTAGGTTATACTCAGATTTATCGTTTTAAGGTGCATGACCCATGCGTGTAGACATAATCAGCTGTTAGGAAAGATACATCGTGTTCAAACGGGGCAAAAACTTAAAAAATCATTTGCGACTAAACTACTGCTCCTATTTAATTGATTTTTGGTACAGAGCTTCAAAATAGTACCTAGTATAGGCAGTTGAAAGGAAAGCCCCTCTGTCGTATCAACTCTGTATATCTTTACAAATTCTCTACTAAATATCTGTATTCACGAAACCTTTATTTTTAAGATACTTTCCGAGATCTGACTGATGTTCTGTGAGAACTGAGGGACCACACTTTAAGGGCAGTAGTTTTTAATATATTGGCTTACAAATTCCCAGATTCGGTCTACAATTGTTTTAAGTCTACTACTAAATCCTAGGACTTTCATTTATGCTATTCCCAGTTTGGTCCCTCAGTTCACACGCACATTTTATTTTATGATGTCTATATTTTAATGTGTTACAAAGTTCTTTGTAACCATTCTGCTAACAATAGCATCAGTTATGTCTTGATCAGTTGGTATACTATTCAATTTATATACATTATTCAGAGTCTTCTTACATGTAAATTCTTTCAAGTCACGCATAGGTAACAATTCACCTTGAATTTGTGGTAAAATCTCCTTACTTGCATCTGATTCTTCAGTAATTAGAAAACAAATCAACAGTTTTGTGTCCTTCTCAATGCCAAACTTGCTCAAACTCTGTGTGATATTTTTTGAGATTGATAAATTATACAATATTTCAGAAAACACTGTTCTGGTGACCATTACATTCTGCTTCTGAGACAGCACGGCCCTATTTGCCGCAACCGCTACTTGGAAGGGCTCTATTATTAACTGGGGCTTGATTGCAGTGCAGCTCCAAACACCTTGGACAATGTTATTTCTTATCACTTCCACATTCTCAACATTTTGGAATAGACACATCTTCAATGTAGTTTTCGTATCTGGATCTAGTTCAACCACATAAGGCTCACGCGCCATGTTTGTAGCTGAAATAAACAAAATAATTGATGACAAATTGTTTAGTTATATGATGAAAAGCTGCGTGTTTATTATGTAGGTAGGTTAGGTATTATTTACTTATTACATATTCTTTACGAAGTAACAAAGCAATCTAACTGGCTACTAAGTTGGAATCTCTTAAGATTGTTTTGTTACTTGCTTGGTACTACCAACCCCAAACAGAAATAAATAAATCACAAGTATTTAAAGTTATTTGTCGCGCACCGCTGGGAATCGATACTATTTCGATAAAAGTAACAATACGCCGACAGGTCTTTATTTTTCACTGATTTCCTGCTTTTATGCTTACTTCACTTAATCCAATCATTAATACCAAAAATATCAAATCAATTTAGGTTATTTTGATTTGACTATGTAGATCGTGCGGTTTGCCGTTTGGTGTCATTGTTGTGTCACTGTCAATCAAAATACGACAGTAACAGTGACAATGTCAGTGTCAGTCAAACAGATGCTGTATGGGGAATCATAGATACTTATAATAATAATAATAATAATAATAATAATAAATAATAATAATAATCTTTATTATGATACACACAAGATTCATGATACACAAGAGCATAATATATAAGACGTTTTGGTATATCTACATAAATCTACTTTTTTTTCTTTTGTTCCTTGACCAGTCAAGACTAGGGTCAGGGACCATACTGCCTAGTCATCAGTTCGTATTTTTTGTAAATTCAGTAAAATTCATCAGTTATTTTTTTGGTAACTAAATTAGATTTGTCTGTGAAAACTTTTAATTGGCCTTCTTTCACTAACTGTCAACTATCTGTATCCTAGCTGTAAGTTTTCTTAAGTAATAAAATAAATAAGATCCAGTTAAAGTTATTAGTTTGATATTTATCCATAAGTAAGTAATTTCAAGTTAAGTCGTCGGTTTCTTATTTTTCCTAAGTAAAGTAAATCCGTTAAAACAAGTCATCAGTGTTATACAGGTGCCCCTGGAAGTATGGATCAAATCGAATAGGGGCGTGTGCAAGGTCATATTTCTAAACTTTTTAACCCTGAGAATGTTGGTGAATATTTTTACGGTTCAAAAATTATTATATATTATGTTCTTTTCAATCACTTCCCATAGTGCTCAAAGAAAGAAACTATCAAGGCGATCAATTTTTTTTTTATAGGACGTTCTAGAAGAGTGGAACTTTCCTGTGGTAATACTTTTACGCAGCTAGAAAACATGTGCTCATGTGTTCAATAAGAAAAAAACATTTACTGCAAAGGCTACGTGGTGGCAAAAATTTTAATTCTAGTGAAACGACTTTCTCAGGGTTAAAGATTTTGGAAACGACCGTGACCACGCTTCTATTCGATTTGATCCATACTTCCAGGGACACGCAGAATATTTATTTCACTATAATCCATGTATCAGACTTTTTATTCTACAAAATCTTGAAAATATATACAACTAGCGACCCGCCCCGGCTTCGCACGGGTGCAATGGAGAAAAACTGATAATTTTTTTCGTAAAAAGTATAGGATAAAAATGGTTATTGTGGGTTATCCCTAAGAGATAGACATATACCATCGCGGACTTTTTTGTAGACCTTTTTAAGGTGTACAATACTGTAGTACATTATTTTGATCTATCTCGACGCGTTCAGCCAACGTTTACAATGTAAACTCAAAAAAATGTGTTTATTTACGACATCACATTAGAAACCTCTAAAATTATCAGTGTTTGTCTAATATATTATGCATGTATTATACATATAAACCTTCCTCTTGAATCATTCTATCTATTAAAAAAAACCGCATCAAAATCTGTTTTAAAGGTCTAAGCATATATAGGGACAGACAGACAGGGAAGCGACTTTGTTTTATACTATGTAGTGACGTGTAACGTTAAATACGCAAAACCTCAGACGGGGTGTCTGAGGTTTTGCGCATTTAACGTTACACGTTTTATATCTGATTTTTAATTCAATCGACCTATTTCAGAGAGAAAATAAGTCATTAAAAAAAATTGTAAAGGTTTTATGTGCTGTTTTAGTTTTACTGGCAATTCTGATCGTTTCTTGCGTCTGCGACGACGCTTTACCGAGGGAGGAGTCGTCACCGGTACATAACGCGTGAAACCGGCTTAAAAAACCAAATTGAAAGTGCATTTAACAATGTTAAAAACAATCATTACGTTTTAAGAAAATTAAATAGAAATTTGCGTTAGCGCGCCCATCTGTGCTTAAGACAAAAAGGGGGACATTTCGAACAACAGGATAAACGATAAATAAATAATTAAATTTTTATGATTGACCACGTGATCGAAAACGCACGGGATTGGCTGAATCTGGAGTAACGTCACCTTATTGTTTACAGTAAATGTCACTCGAAGTTTTGTACGGTGCATCAGTGTTTTTCTTCGTTTTTACTAGTATTCTTATCTATTACCTAGTGACTAAAAGTGAGAAATCATCCTAAATGATCATATAAAGTACAGACGCCAGCACATCAAGCTACCCGAAACTGTCAGATTTCCGCAATCAACTTTCAACCTTAAGCTTTAGCGATAAAGTTGAAAGCGTCTGTACAATGGATCCCAAATTCGTTAAAGCTGATAATGGAAATCTCCCTAGAATAGACGTGATTGTGGTGAGACTATTTTTCAAAAAACAACCTTGATTTTTACGCTTCCGGATTGAAGAATGTAAAAACAAAAAAATGTAAGTACTATGCTATTTTTTTTATAAAATATACTTTTAAATGATTAAATAGATTAAGTTACAACTCATTTGAATCTAATAATTCTGATCTTTCGGACTTCTACGAGCGAACATTAACCACTTTTTCCGTATCTTTGTTTTTTTGGAATGGACACAAACATTTTCTCCGGTGTTTTAATAGATGTGTTAGGTACACAGACCACAGAGAGCCTCAGACAGGGCACTCTCATAGACAAAATTTGACTCGCGTAAGGTTCACATATCATGTATGACAGTTTTTTTTTTTTATGTAGTGTTGCATCCGTTGCGGATCTTTAAGCAAAGGCGTGGTATGGCTTCAGCCTAAAAGGTTTTTCTTGCTAGGAATTGGTAATTTTAATTTCATTTTATGAGTTTATTGCAATGTTTTATTATTAAGTTAGAAAGGGAATGATAATGTTAGGAAAAAAAACTATTCTTATTACTTTCATTTCTTTTTATTTTTTAATTTTGTTTTGTATTTATTATAAGCTTTTAATTGCATTTGAGGTAACAAAGATTGTTTTTTTAGTCTGAAGACATCTGTGCCTTTTAATATTTTATTAATAACATTGCACCAATTAAATACTGCCAATCTTAAAGTTAATGCAAGAAAGCATTCAGAAACAGCATCCTTATGCAATTCACAATTTATGAAGTCAAACAAATACTTGGATTTGATATGATTTTTAATATTTTTTAAAATAGGACTCCGTTCAGGTTGTTTTTCTAAGTATTTGTTTGCTTCTTTTAAAATGATTCCAAAGAATCTCACAGCATTTTCTGAAGGGTAGGTCAATTTCTTTTCTTTTATGCTCTTGAACTCTCTAAAGGAAATCCAATTATTTACAGTATTTTTATCATAATTGGATTCCCTATTAGTTAAATTTTCTTCGCATTGCAGACACTTTATTTTTTGTAATATTTTTCTTATGACCCACCCAGCTGTAAATGCACGTGAGTGGATATTTAGTCTTTCTTGCTTTGCTGAGCTTTGAACGCTTTCACTTTCAACCCAGTTTGATAGCTCAGAGGACTCAGGTGAACAAACTAACTCAGAATCTGCAAGTGATAAACTTGGTGATTCTGAGTTAGTTTGTTCTATATTAAAAAGTGATTTTAGTTTTAATAACTGTTTACCTGAATCCTCTTCACAATTGTAGCTATCTGAGTGAAACTGTATAAACCTCGTGATTAACAGTGATTTAAAGGTACTTTTGAAGGCATGGCAATCTGGATTTGTATTTCTAAAATTATATGCCCGCATTTGTCCAAAAAAGTTTTCGATGGGATCTGAATTTAAATATCGCGGGCGCATAATTTTAATACTTCTTTCATTTAAGTATTGCCACACTCTCTGGTAACTTTTTAATGTTACAATCCAATTTTTCAACGATGGCACAGATGTTTCCTTACCGTGTTTATCGACAAATTTAATAAGTTTTAGTTTTTTTATTGCTTCCCTCCAAAATTCGTGGTGCTGCGACGTTTCTGTTACCGCCTGTCTTAAAGGCTTTCCCTTAGAAGTCTTGTTGAAGCCTGTTCCATTGACTGAGTCAAACAGGTCGTCAAAGAATGAAATTACTTTAGAGGTGTTCTTTAATGTAGAGCTTACTTTGGTTCCATCTGCATAATGAGCTACAAAAAATAATATAGTAAATTAATACTATATTGATACTAAGGTTATAAACAAAATTCTTAAAACAAAACAATCAGTTTATTAACTTACAAAACTGAGCAGTGTAAGACAATGTAGCAGCTACTGTCTTGCTGAACACTGTAGTGCAATTTTTCACCTGAAATAGAATAATATAAATTATTATTTTACAGGTAACAGGATATGAATATCATACAGTATATCATACAAGTGATTTAATTAAACAATTACCTTCATTTTTTTTATTTTCTCCGGAATTACATGTTCGTCAGTCAACTTATGGAGGAGTCGCGACTGTGCATGATTGCAGTCGGTTTTGTAGACATCTACTATGTCATTCCATTTCGATATTTCTCCGTTCAGGGATATATTTTTTGTAATAAAATTATTTCTTAACCCTTTAATGAGGTGTGGTGGATCGTGAATTATACTGAGCTTATGTCCGTTAATTACAATAACATCATCTAAATCAACGCAGAACTTCACTCGATCAACTTTGAAACTGTAAACTGTAATGATGGTGGGGTAGGTAGATTCAAACAAGTTTTGACAGATCAACAACATGGCAGAAATGTGGAAGGCGGGAGGGGAGGTAACTGTCAAATGAGATATGTGAACCATAGACATAGGGTTGGAATATTTTACTTGAAGATTACCTGACCAGGTTAGGTAGGACATTGTGGCAATGCACTACCCACCATTTTTTTTTTTTTTTGGCTTCGCACGGTTTGTGCATTCAGCCAGTGTCAAGTTTTCTACCCACCATTTATATAACCCATTTTGGTTATAGTAAAGTTATTTTTCATATTACGATTTGACAGCTAAAAGTCTGTTTACAACATAGACATATCCCATCTCAATGGTTTACAAACGTAGACAGAGAAACTTCTCTGTCTACGAAGAAGTTTCTCTGTCTACGTTTACCGTAGACAGAGAAACTAATAGACGAAGGGACTCTGTAACCGCGATCGAGACAGAGATAGTTTGTCAATGTGTGCGTATAATGTTGCCATAGTAAGTGCATTCCCCTATTTGTTGGATGTTAGATGGAATAGGGTAAATTATTTTCAGGATTTAATTAAAACAAAACTAACGATAAACTTAGCTTTACTATTAATACTCACAAGTAGTCTGTACCATAACACAAGCATTAGGTTGCTTAGCTTGGGACAAATGGTGCTGTGTGAAATGTCCAGGGATTTATTTATTTATTTATAAGTAGTTCAGTCATTCTGTAACAACAGATGTGTCATTCTTATTCGATCGGTAATTTAAAATAATATATTTATAGGTAACGAAGCTTCCCCTAAAAGACACTACAACGTGTAACGTTAAATGCGCAAAACCTGAAAATAGTTTGATAAGAATACCGAGCAGAATTAATTGAACCACTTTTTAATATAGGGCTCGGGGCATTTTTTAGCTGACGCTGGCAACACTTACATTAAAACAATTTATTATAGGTTATGAATGATAAAAACTCGACAAAATCTTATTATCTTTAGAGTTTTAACGAGACATATCGTTCCGTCGTGCTATGGAATAAATAATCATCACTGAGAAACTATATTTTGGGAAAAAACCGTCCTACTTACGCGTGAAAAGACACACCGGCAATTTTCTCCTCACTATCGCTTTTACACAAAATAACACCACAACGGACCATTGTATAATCGTCGATGTGATGTACGGATAATTTCTCTGTCTTCTCAGTAGATTAGAATCGTTTTTTAACATAAAATTAAGCAAAACTTGAACATTAAACACAACGACGGCACGAACTGTCAAAGTTTGTTTCGCAATTTGAGTTGCTGACCTTGAATCAACCGGTTACACGGTAAGAGACAAAAATATGGATAATTGTATCTCTGTCTAAACCATTCGTAACGTTATTTTCGCTCTCATTCTTGTGTAAGCGAGAAAGGAATCGTCACTGTGTCTATTAGTTTCTCTGTCTACGTTTACAAAGTACACCTTGTCATTGACAGTAAAATGACGTTTAATCTGTATTTGACGTAAAGGCAGAAAATTAAACCGGCCAAGTGCGAGTCGGATTCGCGCACGAAGAGTTCCGGACCATTAGGTATATATAAAAATCACTTTGTTGTATGGAGCCCCTTTAAATATTTATTTTATTCTGTTTTTTAGTATTTGTTGTTATAGCGGCAACAGAAATACATCATTTGTGAACATTTCAACTGTCTAACCATGAAGACTAGAGAAAAGGAGTCCAAACTCTAGGGCATCGCATACGGAAAATTTGTCCCGAAAAATTCTTAGAGCAATAGTTCTAAAACCAGCCACCAGCCGCGCTGCATTACGTAGTGTACCGAGTGAATTTAGCGGCATGTAAGACGCGTGAAGTTAGTTAGCAATTATGCATTTAAATATACCGGGAATTTTCCCCTCTACCTTGGTAACTTAGCGACCTCAGCGCACTCTGCCCGCCAACGTTATTTTTTCAAATTTCTGGCACAACTCTAATGTACAGAGTTTGGACTCCTTATCTATAGTCTTCATGTGTCTAACTATCACGGTTCATGAGATACAGCCTGGTGACAGACGGATGGACGGAAGGACAGCGGAGTCTTAGTAATAGGGTCCCGTTTTACCCTTTGGGTACGGAACTCTAAAAAGGATTAACTTCGTAAGACATAATATGGACATAATAAATAAAATAAGTAATATAATGAGTACAAAAAAAAAAAAACATGATATTAGTAGTCTATGCATGAACTACCACTAATTATTATTATTAGCATCATTTCATTTAATTGACTGACCGACGGACGGAATTCGAATCCAAGTTATGTTTATCTTGTATAGTGATAAGATTATTCAAGAATCGCTCAGAATTATTTGCTCTCGTCATAAAATACGATAGGTAGTGGTTGGTCTAGATAACAGTCTGGAAGTTAACTGTTTTGGCTAGTGAGTCCTAAATAAAATGTTGATTCCAAGGCTGTATAAATACAGTTCATTAATAAAAAATGGTCCGGTGCGTTTATTAGCGACTCAGACGGAGCAGTATACTGAGAATGTGAGTCCTGTGGTGTACGAGAAGTTATTGGGGACGGACAGAGGCATCGCGCTGTACGGACTGCACAGTCCTAAGGACCGCAATGCGCTGGGCTTCGACATGATCGAAGCCATGAGGGAAGTCAACCAGTTGATCAGGGAGGACACCAAGGTTTCTGTGGTCATATTGCACAGCATGGTGCCGGGCATATTCTGTGCTGGTAAGAATCAACAAGGTTTTAGATAACCTTGTGTAAGTTAGTTGAGTTCGGTCTCCTAGAAAATAATGACTTAGAGCCAATTAGTACCATCAAATTGAAGTAACAACTGCTTACAGAATCGGAACATATTTAAATACAATAGTTTTGTTTGTCAATTCACACATCTCATACAATAAGTGTGCAAATATATGTTATTTATTTAGCCTCCCATAGTTCTGTTTAGTTCAAACTTCTGCCTATTGAATCAAATTCTGCATTGGTTTATTTTAGGGGCCAATTTAAAAGAACGCTTCAAGATGGCAGATGATGAAGTAGCCAGATTTGTCAAAGGCATGAGAGCCACATTCATAGAAATAGAAGATCTGCCCATGCCAACAATAGCAGCTATTGAAGGTGTAGCAGTTGGGGGAGGCTTGGAGCTGGCCCTGGCTTGTGACATCAGGGTGGTGTCTGAAACTGCCAAGCTGGGTCTGGTGGAGACTGGCCGGGGCCTTATCCCTGGAGCTGGGGGCACTCAGAGACTGCCCAGAGCAGTCAACATCAACATTGCTAAAGAACTGATATACACTTCAAGAATAGTCAGTGGCCAGGAAGCCAAGGATTTAGGTAGGTATTGAAGATCACCTGTCAAACATAAAACTTTGTTGTTTTAGATTTCCTTATTAAACATTATGTACTTAATAAATTGCAGGCATAGTGAACCATGTGGTACCACAGAGCAGCTCAAACAATGCAGCACTAGAAAAGGCACTAGCCGTAGCGCGTGAGATTATACTCAATGCGCCAATCGCCCTCCGATGTGCCAAGCAAGCCATCAACGAAGGCATACAGCTCAGCATCAAGGATGGCTATGAAGTGGAACAAAAGTGCTATGAGTTTAACATTCCTACTAAAGACCGGCAAGAAGGCATGATATCCTTTATGGAGAAAAGAAAACCCATCTATGAGGGTCACTAAAGCTCAAATTATATTATTAGGTGTAGGCAAATCTGACATATCATTAAGTGTTATGATATAATTTTTAGTGATGTTTGTGTAAACCAGAGTACATATTTTTGATGGTTATATATTTATATTATGCAAGGCATTTTGAATCTTTTATATTATTATTATTAGTTACATATTTTTCAAATAAATTGTTGAAAATTACTATTAATTTGTTTCCTTAAAATCCTGTCTGTTTTGTAAAACATGTCAGCTCTCAGTAAAAATAACATGACAGTTGAATAAAAGTATGATGAAATTATTTATACAGTTTGATTGGACGAAGTGTTAGTAAATATGTAAGAAATAGGTACTCATTTCATATTATTGAAAATGAATAATCTTGATACATTTTTCTACAAGGTTATCATAATAATATTATTAATGCTGTTTCACGTACTTGGCAAAATGAATAATAACAAAGAACACCAAAGATAGCTCATTGTTGATTTATGATGTAATAAAAGCATTTACAATACATATTATACAAAGAGTTACTAAATATTAAGGCACTTCACTAGTTGTTCTTTGGTGTCATCGGGTGACGTAACCTTGTGGCCGATAGTCCTCGAGTCATGGTAGATTTCATAGTCATTACCTCCTGGCATTGTTTTATCTCCAAAGAAGTGGATTTCTCTAAAGTTCTGGTCTGCTACATGGTTGAGGCAGTACGTCTTATCCCAGCCAGCAGGGAACACATCAACACTGATCTGTCCTCCAAGCGCAAATGTCAAGCCTGAACCTTCAAATTCACTTTTTAGTGCTTCCACAAATTTTTGTCTTACTGAGTGTTCACTGTCAAACCTTACAAAGTCATCTCTCTCTGCCTGGCTGCAGGACCGCCCCACTGGGCAGATGTTAATCATGCTTGACCTGAACTCGACAAAGTTGCCCCGCTTGGCAGGTAGTTCAATCTTTGACATAAATCCGAGTGAGAAATTGATGACTCGTTGTAGCAACTTCTCTCCCAGATGACCAAGGATACTTTCTGAACTGACCAGCTTGCCGCCTCGATACTGCACCACACCATTTTCACAGAATACGTAATCAAATTTGGCTGCCACTTCAGCCCCATCCATTTGTTCAGCTATTTTGACATAATCGGATCCACTGACGAGTCCTACGGCCACTTTAGATTGTACATTATCCAACAAGAAGTGCTTCAGTTCCTCTGTGATGACCTGGCGCGGCTTGGTGAGGGTGCCGTCCACATCGAACAGATACAAAATGGACTTCAAACTAGCCATTGTGTTTTTGATAGGAAATTATTTGAATTTTGGAGGCAAAGCGGTCGATAAGTAGGGCACCGGCAGCGATCGTAAAGTGCCAACACGACCAACACCACTTCACTAAGACACGTCAAAAAACTTTCTACTTCTGCTTTGTTATCAGTCGGGCGAACAACATGGCGAGCGCGCCGGGTTCTGTTTACGTACTGTTTTTGTGTGTGTTTGTCACTGCAACCGTGTTATCTGATAATACTGCTAAATCTGGAAATGTTCTTATAATATTTGGTGAGTAACTCACTCCTTTAATCAAGTTCTCAAGTTCATGATCGATCATTGTTAATAATTTAATATCAGTTTGACAGCTAGTAGGTACGTGTCCTATTTACTTTATTCAATACCTATCGATTCTCGGCTATCGATGAAACAAGTACGGGACTCGTGAGTGCGTTCTTTTTTTGCTATAATTTTGCAGTATACATATAGTATTTTCAATTTACATAGTACTAATTGGCGAATGCGCTAGGGTTGCCCGCGACATTCAAATAATACATAGCAATTTTATTTATAATAGGTATAGACTGCTACAAAGATCTTTTGGCTCATGAATTACAAATTAAGACAGAAATTACACATTAGTCACAGAAATTTTATTAGAAAAACAAGATGGTGGCGTTAGTTCCGATTTAGGCCACGCGCCAAAAGATCCTTGTACTTACAGTAAACTAAGTATTCTGCTTATGTATTGGAGTAAATATGTTCCCTAATGTATTGTCACTTTGTCAATCAACAAACTTGTCATTTTCTCAAGATACTTTTTTTTTTTGCTAATAGTGCTGATTAGTGCCCTTTAGCTAGAGTAGACAGAGCATATTATACAAAGTAATATTTTACTTTGAATGAGTGTCTCACCCATAGACCTAATATATTGGCTAGACCACGCAAGTTTATGTACAGACGCCAGCACATCAAGCTACTACAATCTGTCAGATTTCTTTAATAGATTTTCAACTTTAACACTAAAATATAAGGTTCAAAGTTGATTGGGAAAATCTGACAGTATTGGGTAGCTTGATGTGCTGGCGTCTGTACTTCGCGAGTAAAAAGGGAGTAAAAAGATGTGCATCTGGATTGAGGGCTCAATTTTTCAATGTCTTTGTAACAATGTGAAACATTCAGGAAAATTAGTAAATAATAGTAAAAACCTACAAAAAAGGTTTAAAAATTTCTAAAACTTAAAATAAATGTGTTATCCCCCTATGAAGAGTGCTATCAATTCAGACGCTATACCAAAACATGATATTTTAAATCTCTAAATTTATAACCTTTGTGGCAACAGATTTTATCTCAAAATTTAGTAAATAATTTCTTAAATCTTTTAGAAAAATTTCAACTCCATAGACTGAGAATTTACAGAGTTATGGCCGTTTAACTTGAGCCCTCAGTTCAGTACTTGTCTGAACTGAGGGCTCAACCAAAACTAAGTTTGGCTGAAAGAATTCGTAAAACAACCTAGTGTATATTATAATATATGTTAAAATACAATTTCTAAAATAAAAACAATGGTTCGAAAGTAATCGGTTGCACAGTATATTGAATTGAAATTATAGTGAAGCGTCTGAACTGAGAGCTCAATATTTTCGTTTTTATTTTAAATACTCGAATACATAAATCAAAACAAATTAGTTCATACGATTTAAGAATTATTTTACTAAAACTTGGTCGAAGTTCAATTTATCCTACATGCCGTAATTCAGGAGATATACATATTTCAC
Organism: Eremobia ochroleuca; assembly: GCA_949629135.1. Lineage (NCBI taxonomy): Eukaryota > Metazoa > Arthropoda > Insecta > Lepidoptera > Noctuidae > Eremobia > Eremobia ochroleuca. The sequence goes on from OX451391.1 coordinate 22,209,632, forward strand.
ACATTTCATACAGAGAGAAAAGTAGGGTGACTATGATGTTGTTTCCAGTGTTCTAGTAATGTAAGTACCGACCTAAAATGTAACTGTTGTAAGTACATTGAAAGGCATATTTATACATGTAAGAAATTTATTAAATATTATATAAAACATACGCATACCTTGGGTCTAGGTAGGTTTTGATAACGCTTTTAGATTGTATAGCCGATATACCATGTTATACAACAGTACCCTGCTAATTAAAAGAGTAGGTGAGTAGCTACTGTACGCGCGCGAGCTCCGAGGAATGATAAGGAATGTTGACGTAATGAGCTAGAGTTGTGATTTAGTCGATATTGCACTGTCGATACTAATAAATCTTGAGCCTCCGCGCGAGTGTACTTCATGAAATCATTTTATGAGGGTATTATGTACTTGAAATAAAAAAAATGACGAAAATAAACTCTCCTCACGCACTTCAATAATAAATGAGTCGACAACATTCTCCATTAAGCCATCCCTTTGACAGTAATGTTCCTCTAATGCTAAAACATGTTTATCATATCCACACCAATCTTCTTTTGTGACATGCGTGATAGCTTTTTCGGTGATCTCCTTCAGTCTCGTCAGAGAAAAATCTGAAGTAATGTGTTCCCTCACGAGCCTTTTAACTTTTGCCCATGCGAGCTCTATTGGGTTCAAGTCGCACATATAAGGCGGTAATCGCATTGCATCGTGACACAAAACAACATAATTATAAGTGTAGTACTATTTATAGTAGAAAATAACACTACCTACTATCGCAAAATTAAAAATGACTCGATAAGCGTGTTCTCGCGTCAAGGTCGACACTAGTACTGGGAGAGTGCGGGGGATGGAGCGACGGTCGGGCGCGGTGCACACCCGCCCGCTTCCTCAGCCACCGATTCCTCGGAGCTCACGCGCGGACTGTAGGTGCATAAATATCAAAACATTTTTATCATAAACGTTTTCAAGGTCAAATCCAACGATTATTCATGTCGATAAGTTTTCTAATCTAATCAAAACCACGGGTGCTTTACCCCAGTCTACCCTATGTCAAAAATAGTCATTTAAATCTTATAGATAATTAGTTGCTCAGCTTCTGTAATAGTTGCGCAAATTTTTAAATGTGCACTTATAGTTTTTTAGTTATTTCACAAAAAAAAACGTTTCCTGTTGGGGTAACGTTACCGCAGCCAGACATTTTCTTTTTTAATGGGAATATTTGTACTTTTCTGTCTACTTGAGGTTTTCGTCCTCGCCTTTTCCTAGCATATAGACTCTGTAAAATAACAATAAATCGGCATTACAGATGATTGTGACATAGGAATCACTAGGCACCTATATGGTATCGGTATAATTTGTTGAAAACTAAAATTGCTTTCAAGAAAGATCATAAAATGTACAAAAATTCATAAAAAATAGTTAAAAGTTTTCTTAATTTCACTTTTTCAGTACAAACAATGTTTTTTTTACTTTTTAAGCTAAGTATAAATGAACGAGACTTTTTTTTTTTGCTAACCCATATGTAGTTACAAACATTGCAAATTATATAAAATCTCTTAAAAATGGCATTAAACCGATCTACGTAAATATTGTATAATACGAGGGCGGGTCAATAAGTCCGTGACTTTTTGAATTTCTGACCTCTTTACTGAAAAAGCAACACTACTCCTGTCAACAGGGATCTGTCAGTTGACTCCTATCAAAATTTGAACTTGCTGCGTCAGTTAGTTTGTGTTTGACAGCTATCTTTATCAGACTACCCAGTAATTTGAGGAAAAAATGGAAAAAAGTGAATTTCGTGTGCTTATTAAGCATTATTTTTTGCGAAAAGAAACCATTACCGAGACCAAGGCTAAGCTTGATAAATATTATGGGGACTCTGCACCATCGATTTCAATGGTAAAAAAGTGGTTTACTGAATTTCGTTGTGGCCGTACAAGCACTGAAGATGCCGAACGTCCTGGACGCCTAGTTGAGGTCTCTACACCCGAAACAATCGAAAAAATTCACGATATGGTATTGGCCGACCGAAGATTGAAAGTGCAAGAGATTGTGGAAGCCGTAGGGATCTCGCATGGGTCAGAGGTTTCAATTTTGAATGATCACTTGGGCATGAGAAAGCTTTCCGCAAGATGGGTGCCGCGTTTGCTCACAGTCGACCACAAACGCAATCGTGTAACAACTTCACAGGAAGGTTTGGCGTTGTTTAATCGCAATATGGAGGAGTTTTTGCGCCGTTTTGTAACCGTGGACGAAACATGGATCCATCACAACACACCAGAGACCAAACAACTGTTAAAGCCTCTTTGGCATGCTACAGCTGCAGTGACATATAAAAGAAAAAACATTATGTTGTGTCAAGTTAAACCGTCAAGTGGTTCTTTCTAATCTATTCTGTTCCTACTCTTTACGACTTTCGTACTATTATATTATTTACAATTTCTATAAGTCTTTCACTGGATGAGGTACCTGCATTAGGTTATGGGCCCAGAACACCCAATATACCCGGTATACTCAGGATACCCAGGATAAGACCCAGCACAAAGGTCAGCAAAAAAAATAAAAAAAAAACAAAAGTTTTTTCGGTGCTGTCAAAATGGAAAATTTTACCACCACGAAGATTCAGATCGGTCAGCTTATAGGTAGCCAGAATTGGGCTACATGGAAATATAAGGTATCTATCATGCTGCGGGGCACAGAAGGTGCCATGGAGGCGGCAGAAGGAAAATTAAGAAAGCCAATTTTAGGAACAGGCGATGGTGCGCTGATGGTCTATAATGCAGAATTGCTAAAATATAGGAAGGCAGACAGCAACGCTCTACTAATTATTACAAGCAACATGACCGAAGAGAATCTAATGAAAGTCATGCGATTTGAAACGGCAAACGAAGTATGGCAGGAACTTCACCGTTTGTTTGACGGTCAATCAGAAGACAGAGCATACACTTTATGCATGCAATTCTTTAGCTTCAAAAATAACTCTAAGGATGACGTATCTACCATGATGTCGAATCTTAAAAACATTTGGAACAATTTGAATGCTGAAATTTTGAAGACCGATCCTAACATGAAGTTGCCGGAAATGTTCTTGATCTGTAAAATTTTAGATTCCCTCAATGAAAAATTTTTCAGTTTCAAATCAAGTTGGATGCTGTTAAGCAAACAAGAGAGGACAATTGAATCACTGACAGCACAACTGTGCGGGTACGAGAGAGCGCTAGGTGGTCATATTGAGGAGACTCAGGAAGTGCTTGCCTCTACCTCAAAGGTGCAGCATAAATCGCAGTTAAGGGACGAGAACATAAGATGCAGGTACTGCTCAAAAATAGGGCACCGCATTAAGAATTGCAAGCAGTGGATTAATGATGGCAGACCGAAGAAACCTACACAGCCTTCGTCCAAGCAGCAGCAAGTGCAGAATATAACGTTGATGATTTATACTTGCTCTGAAGAAAGCGATACAGAAAATTGGTATGTGGATAATGGTGCCACGACTCATGTTACCAATAGGGGAGACATATTCACATGTTTTGAGGACTTTGGAACGAACCACACTGTTACAACGGCAGATGGGACTGTAGTTCCTGCAAAAGGGAAAGGGTCTGTGGTAGTTCAAACCAAAGTTAACGGCAAAACAATGAACATAACTCTGAGTGATGTCTGGTATGTACCAAAGCTTACAAAGAATTTGCTATCCATGTTAGCTGCACAAGATAAACTGCAAAATAGTACATTTATTTCCACCACTAAAGAGTGCAGGCTGGAATTAAACGGTCAGATTTTAGCAGTTGGACACAGGAAAAAGAGTGGAGGACTGTATAAGTTACAAATGAAGACAGTTCTACCAAACAAGCCTGTAGAGATTAATGCCATTAATCCATCGAGCTTACTCCAGCTATATCATGAAAGATTTGGTCACCAGAACAAGAAATACATCAAAGATCTTGTCAAGAGGGAACTGGGGATTAATCTAAATGATAAAGATGATATACAGTGCGAGGGCTGCATTTATGGGAAGGCACAGCGTCTTAAATTTGGCAAAAGAGAAAGAGCTAATATGCCTGGAGAGCTGGTTCATGCTGATGTATGTGGACCATTCCCTGAAAGTTACTCGAACTGTCGCTACTTTGTTCTTTTTAAGGATGACTACTCCGCATTTCGTCATGTTTATTTCATTCGAAACAAAAGTGATGTCAAAGACAAGATTGTTCAATTTCTGAAAGAAGCCAAAAATGCTGGACATACAGTCAAAACGTTATTGAGCGACAATGGCGGGGAATTTGACAATAAAGCGGTTCGCGATATACTTAACAGGCAGGGAATAATCCAGCGGCTCACGATGCCATACACGCCCGAGCAAAATGGATGCGCAGAAAGAGAGAACAGGACTCTTGTGGAAACAGCTCGATCATACATGCACGCAGGAGACGAATTTCCACAAGCCTTATGGGCAGAGCTTATCAATACAGCTGCATACGTTCTCAATCGCACGGGACCCACAAGAGAAGAAGGGAAAGTACCGTATGAGCTGTGGCATAAGAAGAAGCCTAAGATCTCACACTTGCGTGTGATAGGGAGTGAATGTTTCTTTCACATTCCCAAACAAAAAAGGAAGAAGCTAAATAAGAAAGCTACCAAAGGTAGACTTATTGGATACGATAACGACGACGGATATCGCATCTGGAATGGAAAACAGACCGAAAGATCTAGAGATGTCACCTTTTGTCCAACCATAGAATTGAGAATCCCAACGGCCTTGGGACCAGGTCCTCAAGAAGATGTAAATTTACCAGTGAGCGGTGAGATAGAGGGAGATTCTAATTTGGTAGGACAGGAGACAGAGGGAGTGATTTTTCATCAAGATGATTTTCCGCAACATGTAGCTTCTCCTGTAAGACAGTCAGTCCAATTAGAGGGAGAACAAGAAAAAAATGAGATCATAGAAAATGAAAACGCATTTTCAGATAGCGAAACAGAAGAGTTCGTAGATGCTATTCCTCCTGATATTGAGATACCGATGAATTCAGAGAACGATGTCTCTATACCGGACGTTCCAAGGTATAATCTCAGAGACAGAAGTACTCTACGACCTCCACAAAAATTGGATGACTTTAAATTATACTTGGTCGATTCGATAATCGAAAGAGATCCTTTAACGTATAAAGAGGCAATATCAAATAGTACAAGTAAAGATAGATGGTTAGAAGCCATGAGGAATGAAATCGATTCTTTACAGAAGTTTAAAGTGTGGGACTTGGAAAATCTACCAAGAGATCGAAAAGCGCTGCCATGTAAATGGGTTTATAAAGTTAAGTCCAACCCTGACGGTACAGTCGAGAAATATAAAGCCCGATTAGTCGTGAAAGGGTTTAGGCAAAAGAAGGGTTTTGACTATAATGAAACTTTCAGCCCGGTAGTCAGGCTGGCAACTGTAAGATCTTTGCTCAGTGTTGCAGCAAGAGAGAAATTGCATCTTATTCAGTTTGATATTACAACAGCCTTTCTCAACGGTGTTTTGAAAGAAGATATCTATATGATGCAACCAGAAGGCTTTGAGGATGGGACATCCAGAGTATGTCACCTAAAAAAAAGCCTCTACGGATTAAAGCAGGCACCCCGCTGCTGGAATTATTCTTTTTCAGAAACACTTAAATCTTTAGGTTTTAAGACCAGCGACGCTGATCCATGCCTATATATAAAAACCATGGGTGATAAGAAAATCATAATAGCACTCTACGTTGATGATGGTTTAGTTGCAGCGAGTGATAAAAACCTTGCAAATGAGTTCATCAATGAATTAAAAAAAAATTTACTGATCACAATCAAACCAGCTTCATATTATCTCGGGTTAGAAATAGAGCAAATGGAAGATGGCTCGATTTTAATAAAGCAGGAAGCTTACGCAAAAAAGGTCTTGGAGAGATTCAATATGAGAGACTGCAATCCAGTGTCGACTCCTTTACTGAAAGAAGGAATTATTGAAAAAGGGAAAGCTGAGAATGACTCACAGTCATTTCCATACAGAGAAGCAGTAGGCTCGCTCGCCTACTTGATGGTGGGCACTCGCCCTGATTTGGCTTATGCTGTAGGAGTGGCTTCGAGAAGCTTAGAAAAACCAACTTCAAGTGATTGGTGTGTGGTGAAGCGCATAATGCGATATGTAAAAGGAACATTATCAAGAGGAATAAAGTATGTGCATGATGCAGATTCTCCTAACCAAATCAAAGCCTACAGTGATGCTGATCATGCTGGATGTTTAAAAACAGGTCGCTCTACCACAGGAGTATTGTGTTTATTTTCTAAAGGAGCAATCTCTTGGATTAGCCAACGACAAGCTTCAGTTGCGATTAGCACCACAGAAGCCGAGCTTGTGGCAGCAAGTGAGGCTGCGAGAGAATTATTTTGGCTAAAACGACTATTTAAAGACATGAATGGTCAAAAGGAAACTCCAGTTTTATTCGTGGATAACGAAGCTGCGGTGAAACTAGCGCATAATCCCGAGTTTCATCGAAGAACCAAACATGTTCGTGTGAGACACTTTTTCGTAAGAGAACTTGTGCTCCAAAACGACATTGTGGTCGAAAAGACTAGCTCTGCTACACAGCTGGCAGATCTGCTGACTAAAGCCCTGCCCAGACCGAGATTGCAGGAACTTTGCCAGAACTTAGGTCTGAAAGATTAGAAGGTCGACTAGCAGCTGAGGGAAAGTGTTAAAGCCTCTTTGGCATGCTACAGCTGCAGTGACATATAAAAGAAAAAACATTATGTTGTGTCAAGTTAAACCGTCAAGTGGTTCTTTCTAATCTATTCTGTTCCTACTCTTTACGACTTTCGTACTATTATATTATTTACAATTTCTATAAGTCTTTCACTGGATGAGGTACCTGCATTAACAACAGTCAAAACAGTGGGTTTCTAAGGGTGAATCGGCGCCAAAGAAGGCCAAGGTGGGTTTGTCAGCCAGTAAAGTTATGGCGACTGGTTTTTGGGATGCACGTGGGATAATCCACATTGACTACCTTCAAAAGGGAAGAACAATCAATGGGGAATATTATGCCAACTTATTGGACCGCTTCAATGACGATTTGAAAAAAAGGCGACCTCATTGTGCCAAGAAAAAAGTTCTTTTCCACCAAGACAATGCAAGGGTGCACACATGTGCAGTTGCCATGGCAAAAATCCATGAATTGGGCTATGAATTGCTCCCTCATCCGCCCTATTCTCCAGATTTGGCTCCGAGTGACTACTTCTTGTTCCCAAACCTGAAGAAATGGCTTGGTGGAAAAAGATTTGACTCCAATGATGAAGTCATCTCGCAAACAAAGGCCTATTTTGAGGACAAATCATATTTTTTGAAAGGGATAAAAAAATTGGAGAAGCGTTGGACAAAGTGTATAGAGCTCAAGGGAGACTACGTTGAAAAATAAAATGATTTATTTATCAAAAAATCTGTGTTTTATTCCAAAAGTCACGGACTTATTGACCCGCCCTCGTACTTATAACAATCACTCACGAACTGGAAACAATTTTGATGATAAATGATCAATAGTAGATACACTGTAATAGCGCAGTGTATCTACTATTGATAATTATTGATTCCCGTACGCAAAATACGCGCATTGACGTGGAGTTGCGGACACCAAGCCCGTATTACCTATTGATTTCTACATCCGTGCACATGCACCGTAATACATTGGGAAACCGAATGAACAAATTGTATGATGAAGGGAGATGTGTCCGCGAAAAAACGACCAAAAACATATCTACCCTACATTTTTTTCTGTTACTAATGTGTTGAAAAAGCAAAATCTTCTTAATTACGGTGTATAGAGTAATTAAACGTCGACCAAGTTTTAGTAAAATAATTCTTAAATCGTATGAACTAATTTGTTTCGATTTATGTATTTGAGTATTTAAAATAAAAACGAAAATATTGAGCTCTCAGTTCAGACGCTTCACTATAATTTGAATTCAATATACTGTGCAACCGATTACTTTCGAACCATTGTTTTTATTTTAGAAATTGTATTTTAACATATATTATAACATACACTAGGTTGTTTTACGAATTCTTTCAGCCAAACTTAGTTTTGGTTGAGCCCTCAGTTCAGACAAGTACTGAACTGAGGGCTCAAGTTAAACGGCCATAACTCTGTAAATTCTCAGTCTATGGAATTGAAATTTTTCTAAAAAATTTAAGAAATTATTTACTAAATTTTGAGATAAAATCTGTTGCCACAAAGGTTATAAATTTAGAGATTTAAAATATCATGTTTTGGTATAGCGTCTGAATTGAGAGCACTCTTCATAGGGCGATAACACATTTATTTTAAGTTTTAGAAATTTTTAAACCTTTTTTTTAGGTTTTTACTATTATTTACTAATTTTCCTGAATGTTTCACATTGTTACAAAGACATTGAAAAATTGAGCCCTCAATCCAGATGCACATGTAAAAAGGACTTCCTTCGCGCCATTTCCATTCAGTCCGCGCTCAAACGTTCTCGATGCCAGAAGTCAAACGAAAACTAAAAATGCCATACCTATTGTGCGGTATTGAGCCGTAAAAACAACACAAAAAAACTGGGACGAGATAATGGAAACGTTTCCTTTCATCAGTAAGTCATTTTGTTATTAAATTGTGTTTTTTATTGAAAAATTAATTATTTTAATATGTTTATTGTGGTTTTACAATGAAAATTATGTAACAGAATGTGTATCGGATAAATCATACATAATACATTGCGGTTTTTAGTTACAAGGCTGTATGTAGGGCGTCTGTTAAAACACGCAATGAAAATTAAAATGATCGATATTTTCACTTGTCGCTCAGCTTCGTGGTACGGTCGCTATTCTCATTTTTTCTTTCAAATGATGCAAATAGTGTTGTACAGACGCCAGCACATCAAGCTACCCGAAACTGTCAGATTTTCCCAATCAACTTTGAACCTTATGCGCTAAAGTTGAAAATCTATTAAAGAAATCTGACAGATTGTAGTAGCGTGATGTGCTGGCGTCTGTACATACACACAGGGTGTACAGTTCTCGATCGATTTTGGAAACATGATGGTGATAATGATGATGATGGAATGATAATGTTTGCGTTGGGTACTTTGTGACATGTAATTTTTTTTTTTACTCACTGGAGTAAATCAATTAATCAATCAATTTAGTGATTTTGTTTAGAATATTTATTTTTTATTTATATTATTACTTAATGATCCCAAAGTTAAAAGAGAAATAGATTGAAGCGAAGGGCCATGAATATTGGTTCCCAACACAATGTAGTCGAATGTCCTGTTCATTTTAATGAAGGCAGCTTTATGGAAACCACTTTACGGATGCCACATAACAAAATTTAGTTTTTCTTACTAGTCTACTCTGCTAGAACGGAAGTTAATGATATTCCAATAACATTTTTACATACCTTGACATTTTTGCGTAACTTGAAGAGCGGCGAACTTCAACAATAACAGGCAAGCGGACGGGATGCGCGCGATCTCTCGATCCGATGGCGTACTGGCGGACGGGGATTCCCTATCACTAAATCGCTCGTGTGACGTCACAATAGGTACAAAAACAATGGCACGCTTGGTTTCTATTCTATACAGACAATGAGATGAGACTTGCGTAGTCTAGCCAATATAAGTAAGTCTGTGGTCTCACCATACATTTTTTGATGAAGGTATAGAAGCAACCTTTTTTGTGGTGTTCTTATTGCCCGAACTTCCCCCACACCAATGGCGGGCATTGCTGCCGGTGGATATTCCATGACTTTAAATATTACCTATGTATGTTGCAGCGGATGATGGAGGTTTCGAGCTAGGCTCGTACTTGAACAAGATATGCCAGACTCCGAACATCAACGCGCTAGCGAAGCGCGGCCTACTCTTCAACAATGCCTTCACTTCCGTCAGCAGCTGTTCACCAAGGTTTCTGAGCAATAAGCTCCTAATTATTTAGTAATCACCTTGTCTAAGAATCTTATTTTGATTTGCAGGAGTAAGTACCTAAACTCACTTCCAAGCTATAGGTATCTCTACCTACCTACTCACCAAAAAACATCAATAATTATCTAATTGGTCAATTAATAAATTTTAAGAGATAAACAAAACAGATTATTATTAGATTTGAGTAAGTAGGTAAATCACCTACGATGGTTTTGAAATTATGTTGGGATGGTTTCAAAACCATCGTAACTAGGTAGATCATATCGAAATAAACATGGATACTTAAAAGAGAAACCGAGGTATATTTTGATAGGGTGTTACGCCGTTTTTTTTTCTTTACGTCACTTTCCTGGCCATCCTGTATAGGAACTTCAAGGAACTTATACGGGATCGGAAGAATCAAAATAACCAAAAGCGATCCTTGCGCGATTGTTTGTATGCGAGACGCGACGATCGGTCTTGTTTAGGACGCGGCTTTAAATTCCTTAAACCCTCGCTAACATAACAGTGGGTACATAGGTGTTTTAGTAAAGGGCTCTACAAAGCCGAACTTTTGCTAAAACTCGATGTGCCATGTCTAAGGCCGGTACTTGAGATAAAGTTAGCAGTCGGTAACCGTAACGTCACGTGACCTGCCCGCAGCCGCGCGGCGCTGCTGACGGGCGTGCCGAGCCACCAGAGCGGCATGTACGGCCTGCACCGCGCCGAGCACCACTTCAACTCCTTCGACGCCGTCGCCAGCATGCCCAATGTGCTCCGCAAACACGATGTGATGACTGGTGAGTGGGCGGAGCACAGCTCATTGCTTGATTTCTTTATCCGCCTGACTCTGACTCTCGCATGGCTTTAAGTTTTATAAACTTCGTATTATTATGGCATCATAAATGTTTTTTTATTTACAAACTTGTAGCCAAAGGCTATAAGGTCTAGTTCTACCTTCAGATTATTCTATGTTACAATAATCTCTTCAATAAAGAATTTTATATTTCCAGGTATTATTGGGAAGAAAGACGTGGGCCCCGCCGCGGTGTACAAGTTCGACTACGAGCAGACAGAGGAGAACAACCACGTGAACCAGGTCGGCCGGAACATCACGCACATCAAGCTGCTCACCAGGGAGTTCCTCGCTAAAGCGAACCAGGATAACAAGTAAGATCTCATCAACTATTGGAAATACATTGTTGCCCATGGGTTCAGTCATAGCTTATGAGCAAGTTGTCTTGAAATAAGAGATTTATTTATGTCAAGTCAGTTAGTCTCATAAGGTAAATACAACACTCCACCACGACTAGGTAAACAAATTTAATTCTCCTCATAATTTTCAGGCCATTTCTCCTGTACGTGAGTTTCCACGACCCGCACCGGTGCGGCCACACGGAGCCGCAGTTCGGTCCATTCTGCGAGCGGTTCGGTTCCGGCGAGGAGGGCATGGGGCTCATACCCGACTGGCATCCGATATACTACCAGTGGGAGCAAGTGCAACTGCCTTATTTTGTTCAGGTACCTACTTGAATACAGAGATAAAACTATTAAAAATTATAGGCGTGTGTATAGACTATAGAGTAATGATTCCTTTCAAATGTCCCAGGACACAGAAGCAGCAAGAAGAGACATCGCAGCACAATATACGACAATGTCGCGACTCGACCAAGGTAGGTACTTGCATGCTATGATGGACCTTTCAAAACATAGTGGCAATCTAAACAAAACATATTTCACAGGTGTAGGGCTGGTGCTCAAAGAGCTGCAAGACGCTGGACACTTAGACGACACCCTCGTCATATACACGTCGGACAACGGCATTCCATTTCCATCTGGGCGCACGAACTTCTACGACCCTGGTCTCCGCGAGCCCATGATCATCGCTTCTCCGAAGCCTCACACGAGGAAGAACGAAGCATCCTACGCTATGGTCAGCCTGCTGGACGTCATGCCTACCGTGATGGACTGGTTCAACATCCCATTTGGACAGGACAGCAATGATATACTGCAGTCGGATAAACCAAAAAGTTTACTTCCTATTTTAGAAAAAGGTTAGTAGGTATCAAGTGGCATCGATTCGACGCCATAGGTTTCAGGTTTGCGTTACATGCGATTAATTTTGCTTTTCGTGTAATACCTATTTATTTTCTAGAACCATCTTACTCCGAAGATGAAGCAATATTCGCGTCACAGACTCACCACGAGATCACGATGTACTACCCAATGCGCGCAGTGCGCACGCGGCGATATAAACTTATACACAACCTTAACTTTGGAATGCCCTTCCCAATAGACCAGGATCTGTACGTGTCTCCTACCTTCCAGGTAAGTGCTCTTAGAGAAGGCCCATATACCGACGTATCATTTATTTATTTAAACTTTTCGCACAAAAGGTACAAAAGGCGGACTTAAGTCATTCTCTACCAGTCAAGCAAGGGTGGTGAAGAGATTAGATGACAGGTGCTTTGGTTGAGAGGACAATGGTAAAAATAAAAACTACAACACAAACATACGACATGTGGTTATAAACACATACATACGACTTTCTATAATATATATTTATAATATCTAAATATTTATTTGCATATACAACATTATTTTTAGTATACCCCCACCTATACCCCTCCGGCCCGCCCGGAGTATGACGTGATCGAGTCCGTATAAGACGACGCGCAGTGTGCTGTGTGACCACAATATCATTCCCCGAACCCGGCGTTGCGCGCTCTACTATTAATTCCCCATCCCATGTAGTTTGTTCAGAATAAGTAACTGAATCGATTCCAATAAGTTTTACACCATGTTATATTTTGTCCCAAAAATATTTAAACAGGTAACATTTTGGACATCGAGCGACACTTAGTACATATACTCAATCATATGCGCACAACACAGGTCACAACTTCACAACAACACAAGATAACCAACTTATTGTACGGACAATCAGCTAACATAAATAGCTTATAACTTCGTGGTTTTTCATGATACAGTTTTGAAATTTTGTACATAGATTCTTTACATAAAAATACTAGACACGTGTTTCGGGTTTTCCATATAATAAAACTAATATATACAAATTCAAAGAAGAGAGGTGTTGAGATGACTCTACGCTATTTATTTTGAAAATAACTGCAATTTCCGCTTAAATGCATACCGACTAGTGGCCGTCCTGATATCAAGAGGAAGCGCATTCAGTCAGAAGTATGAGAAGGACAGAGTAGGAGAAGGTTGTTAGAAGAACGCAGATTCTTAGCATGAGATATTGGAAATGAGGCACGAGATAAGAAGGAGGAGTGGGAGAGTTGAGAAGGGAGAAAAGCCTGGTCACAGCGCGCAAACTTCTTCTTTGGCGAATGGACATCCATTTGAGCTCAGACCTATAACTCGACACAAGGTCATATTTCCTAAGATTGAATATGAACCGGATACCATTGTTGAGCAATCTGTCGAGCTTATCCAACAAAAACGCATTCAAGTCAAAGTAAAGTAGCACACGTCACCATAGTCGATTACAGGGAAAATCAAAGTCTGCACAAGCATCGTTTTCGTTTTAGCGGGCAATAAGTTTCTCAGACGATACAGGGATCGCAGAGTACCATTGACCCTTTGACAAACACTAGCGACCTGGCGCTGCCAGCTAAGTGTCGAGTCAAGATGTAAACCGTGATCTTTCACGGTAGGGGTGATGGGTATGACCTGCGTGTGTATCATCCGGTACCACAGGTCGGCAAAAGTATACGGGGGTGTCCGAAAAGTCATGGATTACCTTTTACCTGCTGATGCGCCACATTGAGATCTACCAATAAAAAAAAAATAACCAAGAACTTTGTTAAGTGATTTTAATTGACTTTAGTGTGCTGAATCCAGATCTGTTTAAGTACAGATTTATTCTATCAAGTCTAGTTTTTGAGATTTTTTCATTTTAATAGAATATTGATATTGATATATTAAATCAGCTTTCTTTTGAAAAAAGTAAAAAAAATCTTACTTCTATGAGACAGATTAAAATAAAAAAAAATAATTTCGTAATTACATCGCTTTCTTTTATAAGTTTTATCTGCTGTTTGACGATTGATGTCCCAGCAGAAATAAGCTAACATTGCTGGGGACTACTTGCCGTTATATCTTGTTCCCTGCGCGCAATATCTTGGTGGAACCTCTCACCATGCTCATCAGACACGGCACCAAGGTTTTCAGGGAAAAATGTAAATGCGAATGCAAGAATTCTATTTTTAACCCTTTACCGCATAGGAAACCATATTATATGGTTTGACATGTTTACAGTTTATTTTACTCTAAAAAAATAAAAAAAACTAGCGTATAAATCCTAATGGGGTTTGTTACAAGCTTTTAAGCGTGTTACATTTTGATGGTATACTTAAGAACATTTAGCACCTTCTTTTTCCTCTTGCTACCATCAAAATGTAACACGCTTTTATTTATAAAACCGGGACTGTGATAAAAACGGGAAGATTTAATAATTAAGGTGTAAAGTTTTAGTGTTAAAAATATATACTTAGGTACGATATGGAATTATTTTGTCGTAGACGAAGAAGCTTATTATTGTTAAAGGTTACAATGAACTTATAAAGTGTTATATTTCTTTTTAGAGTTCATTTATTTTTAACTTTTTAGTTCATTTTACTAACAAATAATAAAAGCTTGTTTTTAAAAAAGGCTTTAATTTTTTTTCATATCATTAGCAATAATAAAACACAACTATTTTGTCTATCATCACATACCACTTGGAAATAAAAATTAAAAAAATAAATAAATAAAAAAAATAATCATTACACTAAAATTAATTCTGAAGCTTTAATAAAGACATTAACATTAAAAAAAAATTGTCACTTATTTAATATATCATGCAGTAAAGGGTTAATGACATGTTGCATCCGAGTTGTTGATATGAAGAAAGAAGTTCTTGTACTAGTTCTTTGTAATTTACAGCCCTTATATTTACAAGAAAATCGTGACATATATTTTCAAACACTACCCATGATCTTTTTTCTTTATTTATCAACCTAATCACCAGGGGCGTAGCTACCGCTGTATCAGCCATATCAATGATACGGGGCCCCCGAGCTACAGGGCCCCAAACGCGACGTGTGTAACCAAAATGTTTTTAAATAATATACAGAACCTGAAATTCTTGTTGACTAATAAGAGGCCTGTAATGAATGAATATCCAAAGAAAATATTAACAATATCGTTTTATTAGCTTATGGCTTGGAACAGGGGTGGCACAGTGGTAACGACGCCGACTTACGAATTGTAGGTTGTGGGTTCGAACCCAGACAGGCGCTTTAATTTTGAAACAATGCCCTCATTTAGAGTTTCACCACACTCGGATAAGAAGAGCCCCCTACAAATTTTGATACAGGGCCCCTTTAGGACAAGCTACGCCACTGCTAATCACCAACCTAAATCTGAAATGAAATAGAGTCTAGTCTGATTTGAAATTTGAACTTGATTTATTTGTAAAGATTTCTATTTAAATACAAGTTGTTGGGGACCAACAAATAGCCTTCCTTCATTTCGGCCTCACTTATATGCGTGGAAATTTACTTTTCGGGTTTTAACTGCCTCTCTATCTCTGTCGACAGCTATTACAAAAAAAAAAAAAAAATTAAGCCTCATTTGATATGTATAGTCAAAATTAAAAATAAAAGTCATTTATTCAAACTAGGCTGAGAATCAGCACTTTTCGAACGTCAAAATTACAAAAGATAGTCCCCCAAAACGCCCGCCCTCCACCACTTCCTAGTGCTTTCACTGGGGAGAAGAAGTGGCGCAACAAACTCCGCAGCAGCACTGTATATATACATAGTTTTGCTCTTATTTTGATGCCGACCAGTGTCTTTATTGAAATTGGGAGCTTTGGTACAGTCAGTATGGTTATGATTCCAGGATGTGCTGAACCGTACGCGCAGCAAGCAGCCGCTGCCGTGGTACAAGACTCTGACGCAGTACTACTACCGACCGCAGTGGGAGTTCTACGACATCCGCGCTGATCCCACTGAGAGTAGAAACTTGCATGGTATGGCGATCCTCTTTATTTTAACGGATTTCCGTTGCTCTTGTATTTAAAAGGGCCATGTCTTTTGCCGTTTCATCTCTCCCACCCACAACTTCAAGCAAACACAATTGTTCCAGGCAAGCCATCTCTGCAGCAAGTGGAAGCGGAGCTGCGGACTCGGCTGCTGCGCTGGCAGCGCGACACGGCGGACCCGTGGCAGTGCGCGCCCGGAGCCGTGCTGGAGCAGCGCCAGTGCCGCGGCCTCGACAACCTGCTCGCCCACTAGCTGCACGCCTGCCACCTGCGCCCTCGACAACCTGCTCGCCCACTAGCTGCACGCCTGCCACCTGCGCCCTCGACAACCTGCTCGCCCACTAGCTGCACGCCTGCCACCTGCGCCCTCGACAACCTGCTCGCCCACTAGCTGCACGCCTGCCACCTGCGCCCTCGACAACCTGCTCGCCCACTAGCTGCACGCCTGCCACCTGCGCCCTCGACAACCTGCTCGCCCACTAGCTGCACGCCTGCCACCTGCGCCCTCGACAACCTGCTCGCCCACTAGCTGCACGCCTGCCACCTGCGCCCTCGACAACCTGCTCGCCCACTAGCTGCACGCCTGCCACCTGCGCCCTCGACAACCTGCTCGCCCACTAGCTGCACGCCTGCCACCTGCGCCCTCGACAACCTGCTCGCCCACTAGCTGCACGCCTGCCACCTGCGCCCTCGACAACCTGCTCGCCCACTAGCTGCACGCCTGCCACCTGCGCCCTCGACAACCTGCTCGCCCACTAGCTGCACGCCTGCCACCTGCGCCCTCGACAACCTGCTCGCCCACTAGCTGCACGCCTGCCACCTGCGCCCTCGACAACCTGCTCGCCCACTAGCTGCACGCCTGCCACCTGCGCCCTCGACAACCTGCTCGCCCACTAGCTGCACGCCTGCCACCTGCGCCCTCGACAACCTGCTCGCCCACTAGCTGCACGCCTGCCACCTGCGCCCTCGACAACCTGCTCGCCCACTAGCTGCACGCCTGCCACCTGCGCCCTCGACAACCTGCTCGCCCACTAGCTGCACGCCTGCCACCTGCGCCCTCGACAACCTGCTCGCCCACTAGCTGCACGCCTGCCACCTGCGCCCTGCACGCTAACGGCTGACATCCTTTTGGAAAGGGTTACAGAGTCTCATTTTACACGTCTAATAGGTTATCCATCCTAAATGGTTGATTATCACACGTAGATATTATTTTTGATTAGGTACGAACCACACGGTACGAATAAATGTTGATCAAATATTTAAAACATTGCAGTAAATGTTTAGCGCTAAACACATTTAGTGATGTGCGGTGCAAGTGGGCCTAGGGCAGGCGTATTACATCCCTGACCTATATCGTAGGTATTGCATCACACGAAATTCAATATTAAGTATAGCCTGTTTTTTTTAACAAACGAGTACTGAGTATGTCTCTCGCACATTTCCGAAATTGACAGAGTGAGATGGGTCATTGGTGGGGGTGGGGCCAACGCCTTTGTTCTTGTTTTGAATTTGTTAAGGCCCGTTCACATTGAATACTTGTTTTAAGGTAAGTGCGAATTTTCACAGTGTTGGTGGATATTTTTGACGAAAAGGTTTCTTACTTCTTTTCTTACATAAAATTCTATTAAATAAACTCATAGTTTCTTCATTCAGGTTCAATTCATTAAATTGTTCATCAGATATGTATTTGTTAATTTTTAAATGCTTTAATATATCACTCAAATGTGCTACACGTCTTTTTAACCTTTTATTTTGCTTCTTTAAATTTGTATTTTTGTTTATCTTTTTTTTTTTTTTCTTCGAAAGTTTTCAGAAAAAAAAAGATATTCTTCTGACGTATTTTTTAAGTGCAGCTTTTCGATATTTATAATAAAGGAAATAAATTACAGCCAGAGCAGGAAGCGCAGATTTTTGTAATAAAGTGTATCCCTTGCCAGTAGTGTATCTGTCTTCGTCTCTAAAATGAATGGAGCATATTTTACTATATTTACTAGGTTGCCAAAATTCTTCGTTTCTCTCTTTGCGGACAATATCCAACCACTGGATGCGCTTTAGTTCATTTGTTGGAAATCTGGAAACAATTAATTAATTTAATACTTGCACCCAAAGAAATACATTCTCCTTTACGACTCACTAAAATAATTAATGTTTTGATTTGAATTTAGTAGTGTATGTATGTATTTAATTTATCCTACCTCATCATAACAAAAATAAAAATTACATTTAATTATAAATACCAATATAATTCAATTTATTTTAATTACAGACAATTTACACTAGGTACTAAATAAAAAATTAAAAAAAAAACTAACTAACTATACATATAAATAAATACAAAAACAAAATGATTTAGGCGTCAAAGTACTCGCCCGCATCCCTGTCATCGGGAAACGTGCCCAGAAGACTGGCAGCATTGCCACGTTGAATGGCAATGCTAATTCTTTGGCCAAAGAACGACCCAGCCCTCTGGTCATGTGAAGTGTCGATCAGCCGGCCTTCATGCCGTCTGGTCTTTTCCCATCGTCACGTACCAAGCCGTTTGGTTCTAATACCGCTGGTACGCCGGCGGCGACAAGGGCTCGACGAATAATATCTTTGATGCTGGCGTGTCGTGCTATGCGACGTACGCTCCTGCAGCTTGACAGGCCATGGTGTCCGAGACTGTCGACAGCTTCACCGCAGTGACACCTATGCGGAGTAACACAAGGTGCGCCCAAGCGGAGACACGTAGTGAGCCGAAAGGATGAGTCATCCATCATAGTGCCTATGATGGATGACGGGAGCACCTGAAGCCATAACTGAAGCCTGAAGCTGATTCATTGACAGCGGACGAGGAAGATCACTGTCCTGACATAATTTCCAAATTACAGTTCACTTCGCCAATCGTGGAGGGGTCGTTGAGTGCCTTAGGCGTGAATAAGGGCCCTGGATGTGACGGTATACCCCCAGTCTTTTGGAAGAACTGCGCAAAATCTTTGGCACCTCCAATTAGTACTATCTTTAATACTTCTTTAAAAGAAGGCACCTTCCCAAATGAATGGAAAAAAGCTCTCATTGTTCCAATTCATAAAAAAGGTTCGCGGACAATGGTAGAAAACTATAGGGGTATTTCTATACTAAACACAATTAGTAAAGGGTTTGAGAAACTGGTATACAACGCTATCTATCCATATATTCTCAGAGGAATCTCTTGCAAGCAAAATGTTTTTTTGAAAAAAACGCTCGACTGTCTCTAATTTAGCCAGTTTCTCTAATTTTGTTCTTGAGAATACAGATAATGGGGGCCAGGTTGACGTGATCTACACAGATTTCGAAAAAGCTTTTGATCGTGTGGATCACGTCATCTTGCTCAGAAAGCTGTACAGACTGGGTATACGCGGGGATCTTTTACGATGGGTACAGTCCTATTTATTTAAACGCTCACAAGCTGTCGTTGTAGGAGGTTACCGTTCCAACTTTATCGAAATTCCTAGCGGAGTTCCTCAGGGATCTCATTTGGGTCCTCTTTTTTACAACGCATATCTATTTGACATCACTGATTCTTTTGAACACTCTGATCACTTAAAGTACGCTGATGACAAAAAAGTATTTTATAAAATAACATCACCTGACGATTGTAAGGCCCTTCAAAAGGATCTTAATAACTTAAATAATTATTACACAAAAAACAATATCACTGTAAACGTTGCAAAGTGTCAATGTATCAGTTACATACGTAAGAGGAACCCGATTGTTTACTCATATAATTTTAATGGAATTGTCATAAATAAAGTCCACTTGGTTAAGGACTTGGTTCTCAGATCACATAGACCTTATTAGCACAAAAGCTTACAAGAACCTAGGATTTGTTCTTAGGTCATGTAAGGTGTTTAAAAATATTGAAGCTCTTAAATCTGTATATTTTGCTTATGTGTGTTTTAGAATATGCGTGTCAAATCTGGTCCCCCCAGTACATAATTTATAAGAACCAAATAGAGAGGATTCAAAAAAAGTTTATTAACCATCTTAATTATTGCCTCCGTAAACCTCCGATGTCTTACGAGGATAGCTGTCGTACCTATGGTCTGCTAACACTTGAAGAAAGGCGTAAAGTGATGGACATGTGTTTGCTCTATGACATAATCAATGGACGCCTTGATTGCCCGGAGTTGGTCGCACAGATAACTTTTAACACTCCCTACGGCGCACTCGTCACACGCCAATATTGCGCGTTCCTAGGCACTCCACTAACTATGCCAAGAACTGTGTACTGACTCGCATTGCTCGAATCTATAACTCGGAATTCTCTGAAGTTGATTTATTTAACTGTAATAAGCCGACATTCAAAAAACGAATACTTAAAGCTATAAACGGAGATAAATGAAAAGCAACCAAACTTCTTCTACTGTTTTTGTATCCAACATTTTTGTTTAAAATTTTTCAATAATGTAATCTTAAAAGTAATATTGTATTGTATTGCAATTTTATTTTCTTCTTAAATTGGAAATATCTGGCATTAGTCCGTTCGCATGTATTATACATATATCCCAGTTATACAGGGAAACCTATAATTGGCTATAATAACTGTAACACGCATAGTTTGTAAAACATTTTTATGTATCGCTGTTGGTTACCTAAATAAATAAAATAAAATAAGCCTGACTCCCATTCTTCCACAGCCAGCTGACGGGCACGTTCAACAGTATTACGTGACGTGTTTAACAGGTTATTTCCCTGTAATACTGCAGAGCGGCATGTCCCACCGTTTCTGGGAGGACGGGTTGTCGGGCCAAACCGTAGTGGGACAAGCCATTTTCCAAGCGTTCAACGCATCGGTCAAACACGGTACTTCAAAATCGACCAGTGAGGAAGATAAAATGTACCTGGTTAATTTATCGGTACTGTGGACCGAGGAGAGGAAGGCCGGTAAACTTATACTTGAAATTTTGCGGATTTTTTTTTAAATAAATTTATTTAAATTAAAGAAATTAATTATTAATTACATTAAATTAAATTATCAGCATTTTTTTTGTTGTCAAACAGGGTGTCCCTCGACACCTCTCGACTTTCGTTACGTTATTTGAGGAATTCGGAATGCGAATGTATGAACTATCTTCAACAGCAATGGGTCATTGATCTGCTAGTATTCATCAGGTGGTAATATGTCTATACATTAACATGATATTAAATTAAAATTTATTTATTTTAATTCATTTTTTTTAGTACAGATAATATGTGACCTTTTTTTTGTACCTACTGTCAGGCTGGCTTCTCTGTTCTTAGGCATAATTTAACTCTATGATCGGTAATGACGTCTATCTCTATTTGACGTCTATTCATTTCTGAAGCCATATTTTACGAATATAATGTTTGATTATTAAAAATATTAAGGTAAATACACGGACTAGAAAAAAAAGAAGGACTCCGCGCCACGCATATCGAAAGTGAAGCACAGTAAGGGTGCCGGACCGTTTGTACAAACGTGCTTCACGCACACATTTACATGACAGAAAGCCGGCCGGCCGCCTTTACGCGACAAGACAGCGTCTTTTTAGGTACTATTTACGTGAAGTAATAAAATAAAATAATGCCATCTTGTATTGTGAAAAGGTGTAATAAAATAATTCTACATATCAGAAAAAGTGTCAAGGAATAACATATCACAAGTAAGGCACAATTTTACTTGTTGATTTATTGTATTTTTGACATTTTAAAATCATTACTATTGGAACACAAAATCTCAACAGAATTATAAGTGTTGTCAGAAAATAAATGGGTAATTTTCCCGAGAGATTGGGTAATTATTTTTTTTGACTGCATTTTCCCTCTGAAGATTTGTACAAAATATGTTGTATTTGTGAAATAGTAATAAGAAAAATTTTAAAAGAAAACATAAAAATTTGTAACGAAAGACAACATTCATACATATTAACTGAAATATTACAAAACTTTATAGGCAATGACAATATTTTTTTTAATTTAGAAGTCGATCACACTTTCTCAGGGGTAGAACATAAAATCAGTCTAATAAAATGCATTTCAGAAAAATATTTAACCATCAGATTTCATCATATTTCCAAATTAGAATGTATATAATATATATATATAGCAAGGTCAGTGAACAGTAAAAGGCAGGTATATAAAAAATTAACCCAGCATAAAGGATTTTAGTCCATTTTTTAAGCATTTATCACCTACTAGCTTTTGCCCGCGGCTTCGCCCGCGTGGATGTCGAAAAATATCCGACGGGAACGTACTACCGGAATTAAAAAGTAACCTATAGGTTAATCCAGGTTGTAAACTACCTGTGTGCCAAATATCATCCAAACCCGATCAGCTGTTTTTGTGCAAACCGGAACATACATCCAAACAAACACCAAACATCTAAAAACTATATTTTTATATTTTTGGCATCAGACTCGAATATGCAATGTAATGTTTGAAGTCGTTACTATTTTATTTTACTTCGTCTGCGTAGTGAAATGTTGGGGGTCCTAAGGTCTTTTAAATCAGACAACCAACTCTATCGAATGTACTTTTATCAATGGTAAAAAGGAATATATTCTATAATGCGCATTAAAGTAAAGTGCTTACATAGCTTAAACTTACACTTATATTCTAAAGGAGCGTACTTACTACGTTATGCACTATTAGGGAGCATACATACACTTCACCTCCGGGGGCGAAGAAAAAAAAAATCGAATAAATGAGTTTTTTTTTTTTTTTTTTTATATGTAGGCTCAAAACAACTCTACTAATAACTGTACATTATACTTGTCTACTCAACAAACTAAAATTACATTTATAACATAATTATGTGTTACTTACAACATTGCAATGTATTTAACTATTACGAGTATAGGTACCTTATATTCTAACCTATGTTAACTAAAAATAGACTTAACTATTCGAGTACTATACCGAAACAATACAATATTAATTTTTTTATTGGAAGTATGGCCTTGTCCTATTTTTATGTACTAATTCTATTTTATTATTTTTATATATTCTAACGTTACAACCTAAATCTTCTTTTACTCTAAATGGACCTTCAAAAATAGCATCTAGTTTACGACCTGTTTCATTTTTTATTAAAATTAAATCATTTTCCTGATATACTATTGAATTTACTGATTTATCATACAATTCCTTGCGTTTGTGTTTATTACACAATAAATTCTTTTTTGCGTCGGCATGGGCTAACTGTAAACGATATTTTAACTGCAATGGATAATTATCACTATTATACAATGGTTCTACAGGCTCATTAATTCGACTTGGTATTCTACAAAGTTTACCAAAAACTAACTCGTAAGGCATGTATTTTGTTTCTGAATGGACAGTATTGTTGAAACTAAAACACCAATACGGCAACCAATAGCTCCATGTATCTGTATGGTTTTCACATTGGATCCTTAAAAATGCACCCAAACCTTTGTGAGTATTTTCAAGAGCTCCTATCGATTGGTGATGATATGCAGTTGAAGATAATTTTTTAATATCAAGAAGTTTACAAACCTGTTCCATAGTTGCGGAGATAAACTCTGTTCCTCGATCTGTAGCTATTGTTTCTGGAATTCCAAATATTAAAATAAAATGTCTTACAAGTGCATTAGCTATGGACACGGTTTCTTTATTTTTTAATGGTATTGCCTGAACAAATTTAGATAACTCGCACTGAATGGTCAGTATGTAACAGTTC
Organism: Eremobia ochroleuca; assembly: GCA_949629135.1. NCBI lineage: Eukaryota > Metazoa > Arthropoda > Insecta > Lepidoptera > Noctuidae > Eremobia > Eremobia ochroleuca. Next base: position 22,233,295 of record OX451391.1, read on the forward strand.
CCATCTATGTCTCTATCTAAAGGACCCACTACATCTAGATAAATCTTTTGAAAAGCCGAGGAAGCCGTAGTTGTAATTACCATCGGTTCTTTTATGTATCGGATATACTTTGACTTCTGACACTTCGTACACTTTTTTACAAATGTTTGTACATCCTTTTCTATACTCGGCCAGTAATATCTCTTCTTAATAGTATTTACCATTCTGCGCACTCCAGCATGACCACTGGATGGCAGTAAATGAAAGTCATTCATAATTATAATTTTTTCTTTGTCATCAGTTATTCTTTTTACTCCTCGTAATATACATATTCGCGGTCCGGACCAATTTTCTAACTTTGATATCTCATCACATATGTTTTTAATAAAATCTATATTATCTTTATTTTTAATCATGCACACTTCTTCAATATGTAACTTGTTACAAAATAAACTTAATTTCTGCACAAATTCGGCTCGCGTAAAATGTGCCTTGAAATCAAGATTTATGTAAATAATCTTTCTTTTAGCTATAAATACGAAACAGACATCAGTTATCATATCATCGTCTCTTAGTCTATTTAAATCGCTACTTTCAATAAAACTCATTTCGACTGAGTCGCACGGTTTTCTTAATATATCCACAATCCTTGGCTGGCCAGACCAATATTCTGGAGATTTATTAAGATCCGCCTTCTCAACTTCATCCTTATTTTTACTTAACTCTTCATCAATCTTTCGCTTTTGTGCCCTAGTCATAACAGCAACCACTTGCGCTTGCATGCTTTTAAGTTCGTCTGATGTTATACATATTCTAGACAAAGCATCTGCGACTACATTTTCTTTTCCTCTTACATAAACAATTTTAAATTTATATTCTTCTAATGTCAAACGGAATTTAAGAAGCCTATTGGATGGATCTCTCATGCCAAAAAGATAAATTAATGGTTTGTGATCAGTCATTATTGTGAATTCTCTTCCATATAAATACGGTCTAAAATATTTCACAGACCACACGATTGCTAAAAGCTCTTTCTGTATTGTAGGGTAGTTCTTTTCCGCTTTATTCAAAGGTCTACTTGCATACGCTATAGGTCTGAGATCTTTATTGCACAGCACGGCACCAACTGCTGTGTCTGAAGCATCTGTTTGTAATATGAATTCATTATTTTCTGTGAAATCCGGATATTGTAGAATAGGTGATGAAATCAATGCATTTTTTAGATACTCAAAGGCATGTTGACAATCATCAGTCCAAATGAAGGGTTCCCTTTTTCTACATAATTTATTTAATGGCATAGCTATGTGTGAAAAATGTTGTATAAATTTACGGTAATAATTGCAAAAAGCTACGAAACGCTTAACTTCATCTGCCGTTTTGGGTATAGGATAATTTTGCAATATGGTTGTTTTTTCAGGATCTGGTAAAACACCTTTCTCTGATACAACGTGACCTAGATAAAGAATTTCTTTCTTTAGGAATTCGCATTTTTGGGGATTTAATTTTAAATTTACTTTTCTTAATCTTTCCATTACATTTATTAAGTTTTGATTATGAATTTGCAAATTCCTGCCAAATACAATAAGATCATCCTGATATACTAAGCATTTATCGTAAGTCAAACCAGACATTGCTACTGACATCATACGGCTAAATGCGCTCGGACTTATCTTGAGACCCATAGGTAAACGTTTCATTTGATATTGACCTGTATTGGTAGTAAAAGCAGTTAATTTACGACTGTTAGGTTCTAAGGTCACTTGATAATAGCCTTGGTGAAGGTCAAGGTGAGTGAAATATACTGCTCCAGAAAGTGAATCTAATATTTCATTGATGTTAGGTAAAGGGAATTTATCATCACAAACCGTCTCGTTTAATTTTCTGTAGTCTACTACTAATCGCCATTTTTTATCTGATCCTTCTTTACTCTTTTTTGGTACTAATAGAATCGGACTTGACCATTCACTGTTTGATTCTTCTATTATATCATCTTCTATCATTTTATTAATCTGTTTAGCTATCTCTGGTTTCAACGCTTGCGGTAACTTATATGGCTTAACATATACAGGAGTTGAATTTTGTTTTATGATAATGGATTGCTCATAAATTTTTGTAGTAGTTAATTTATCTCCGTCTATGTAAAAATTATCCGAATATTTTGCGCAAATCGCTTCAATAGATTTTCTCTCTTCTTCATTTAAATAATCTAATTTGAGTTGAGATAACAGTTTTTCAATCCTAGAAACGTTGATAGTATTATTACTAAACTGACAAATATTGTAATCACTCAAGGATTGTATACTAGGAACAAAGCTTGGTAAAGTTATTTCCTTTTCAGTAACGTTAAGAATCTTTATAGGAATCCTGTTATTCTTTACTGTGGCTATCGTATTAGCCAGATACACATCTTTCGCTAGCTCATGTCCACAGACAATGACATCATCATTTTCATTTTCTCCTACGTATATAAAATGAATTGACTCTGATCGAGCTGGAATAATCAGGGTATCATATCTCATTACACGTTCATCCACGAGATTAAAATCACAATCTTTCCCATCATAATTCAATGTTAGAATATTCGCATTTAAGTTAATATTTGCTTGATACTTTTTTAAGAAATCTAACCCTATAATTCCGTCTGCTTTTAATGGTATCGACTCAAAAATCATAAACGAGTGCTGAAATACTTCACTGTTATACTCCAAACTTAAATCCAATAAACCTCGAGAACGAGTTTGTCCACCGATTCCATTTATCAAAGTGTTATCTTTTCGAATGGTAACGTTTCTTGGTAACGCTTCACTTTTAATAATTGACAAAGAGGCACCTGTATCAACTAGCCATACATATTTAATATTTTTAACGTAAAAAACTACATATTTTGCATTGCCTAAATTTGATAAAACGCAATGTTTAAGATCGAAAAAACTGGTGTTCTGATTCTTTTTTATCTGCGTTGTCATTTATGCGTGGCTTATTGTTTTGATTCTGTTCTGCTAAACATACATTACGGTTATTATTTCTGAAATATCTTGAACCCCTAGTACTTCTTGGACCCCTATTATAATTTGATGATACACGATAGTTATGCTTATTTCCGTTATTATACCTATTACCTCTGTAATTACCACACCATGTATATCTTGGATTATTGTAATTACCATATTGGCCGCGACTGTAACTGTTACTGTATTGACTACGATTATTATTGAAATGACGATTACCGTGTCGCCTCATATTATTAAAACCTCGTCCATATCTAGATGCATGCAATACATTACCCGGCGATGACTGGCATTCTGTATCTTCATCTTTGGCAGCTTGGATTGCATCTTTCAGGCTGCTATAGTTTCTAGCTGAGATGACAGTTCCCAATTTTGAGCTGCGTAGTCCTTCTGAAAACCGTTTTATGGCAAGCTTTTCATTCAAAGGTTTTAACACGCCAAATGCACTAGAATTACCATCTGCCTGAGATATAGTAAGTTCAGTAAACAACTTTTCAATTTCTGTGGCAAACTCCTCGATACTACTTGAACCTTGTTGTATATTTTGCAAACGTGTCTGTAGGGCCGTAAAGGATTTCTGGGTTAATAGATGGCATCTCAAATCTTTAATTAGATCTTGAATGGTCTTATAATTCCCTGTAATGCGTAACTTGGCACTTTCGGACAATCTACTTTTAAGGACAAATGTAATAAGTAGTGTCTTACCTTTCTCATCCAGCATATCTGCATACATCTCGATCGAATCTATCAAGCGTTTAGTTGTCCCTTCAACACCGTCCATTGCTGGAAGCAAACTACATGCCACTTTAAGGTCAAACTCCATTTTGTCAGAAATTATTTCGGGGAGAACACATAACCTATTTATTTCGTCAAAAGTTATCCTAATTTTCTGAAAAATATCCAATGCCGATCCAACTAATTTCGTGTCACTGCCTTTTTCTAAAAGTAACAATATTTTTCCACATTGGTCAAAAATACTTTTTGCCTCACCTAACTTCGTCTCAACAACTTGACCTTTATACCTAGTTTGTCCTTTCTTAATTAAGTATTTTCTAATATCTACCAGTATATTATATTTTTCTAACAAAATATTAATCATAATAAAATAGAACTTAAAATTATCATGTTAATTATTTCCTTATTGAACAAACAAAAGAATCATGTTAACATAATTACTACGAAACGACACACAAGAATTCCACACGTTGCAGTTTTAGCCGCGAGGTATCATATTTACTGAGTCTTCGTGCACTATTTTACGTCGTTTAAGTTTTTGCGTTATAAAACGAATTGGCATCACTGATTTATTTATAGAATTCACTTGAAACTGATTTTGATGCTGGATTAATTAGTTAGCAGGTGTACCTTCCACTCGTCCACGTAGGGATGCCCTTATGCGCTGAATTGCGTTGAATCCGATTTCTTCTTGTATCCATTGACGATGGCAGCTGCGGTAGTATTTCAGGAAAAAGAAAATTACCAGGAGAGTTATGACAGCGAGAATAATGATAGTGATCGTGCTCAGCCGCTCCATGTGGCCTCCGATGTCCTTCAGAAGGGCGTCATTGTTTCCGCCAGCAGCATTTTGATTGAGGAATACCTCGTCCTTTTCTACCTTGGAGTTACACATTTTGAAAATCGCTGCGCAACAAAAACTTTGCTTAGTCTGCCCCTTGGCAGACCCTAAGGCAGGGTCGCCATGAAATGTTGGGGGTCCTAAGGTCTTTTAAATCAGACAACCAACTCTATCGAATGTACTTTTATCAATGGTAAAAAGGAATATATTCTATAATGCGCATTAAAGTAAAGTGCTTACATAGCTTAAACTTACACTTATATTCTAAAGGAGCGTACTTACTACGTTATGCACTATTAGGGAGCATACATACACTTCAGTAGAGTATAAATTCTTTTTTTCTAGATAATTATGAATTATTATAACAATAACAATATAGAGCTTTGTTAAGCTTTGTAAAGGAGCGGTATCTACGTACGTACGTTTTTCACTAATCCGGAAGCAGACAGTAACCAACCAGGCTAGTTGGAGAGCTTACACGTGAGCAAGCCACATAAAACTGGCCGTGTGAGAAATAGTCTTGCCGCAAATAAACTCCAACAAATTTCAGGGTTTGTCCCTGTGACTTAGATGTTAGTAGTCATCGCGAAACAAACCTTGGTTGGGAACTGCAATCTTTTTAATTCAAACGGAAGATCATTTGGTATCAATGGTATACACGGCACGAAGACTGTTTCTCCTCTGGCAGATCCATTTAGTATTTTAAACACAACATTTGAAGATCCTAACATCAAAACTGACGGACTTTCATATAAACTTCCATCCCCTATTTTACCCCTGTAGGGGTGAAATTCCCAAAAATCCTTTCTTAGTGGATGCCTACGTCATAATAAATATCTCTGTGCTAAATTTCTGCGCAATCTTCAGCGGTTTGATATATAATATATAATAATAATAGAAGATTTAGGTACGGTTTTCTGTAAAGGGTTTGTATCATCAATTCGCGATGGTTCTTAGATTGGAACGGATTCTAATACTTCTTCGATCGATAAAGAAAGCAGTGCAGGTTATATTTAACGTTTATTTTCTACAGAACGTTAAATAGTTTTCTTATTATACATAGGTAAAATCTTTACACCTTGCGTGTTTTAGGTAAGTAAGCTTTAATAACCCCCCCCCCATCTTCCTTATAGGTAATTCAAAACAATCAATTGCATTACGTATTCTACAGCAGCGTTTTCTTAGTCATCCATGCAAATGAATTACTTAATTTTGAGTTTCAAATAGTATACATATGTTTTTAATTTCAATTTATTCATTTATTCTAATAAAGAATAAACTGTCAAAATATTTAAAAAATGGGGAAATTTCCATTCATCTGGTATCCCTCAAATCACGCACACATAGATCGGTACGGTGCTTCACTTTCGATATGCGTGGCGCGGAGTCCTTCTTTTTTTTCTAGTCCGTGGGTAAATAGTATAATTACGAATGATATGTGATTCCTTGAGTTTTAGTAATTTTTCTTGTATAATTTGTGCATTATCTCATAACACACGACGGCATTTTCGTTGTTTTTGGGTCACTTTTAATTTCACTCAGTAAAAGTGCATCCGCTGACGTCGGCGACGCGACACTGAGGTCCAGTTTGGTCACTTGTCTACATTTTAACGTGCCGCTTGCTGAGCCCTTATAACCTATCTACACCTTTTTTTACTTATAATAATAATACTTAATAAAACTTTATTTCGGACAGTATCCAATGTTTTGTTAGTATTTTAGTGTTAGTCACAATGATGATGCTTAGGTATTAGATTAGTCAACACAAAATAACGCCGAGTTGAACAAAAAAAGATATAAATTAAATTTATTTGAAGATGCCATTACAAATAAGTTTATTACAGCACTATAAATGATTTTATTTTTTCGTTAAATCAACAATGTTTTTTATTTACTTACCCTACTTTCAATGCAATTTTACTACTTTATTACTTTTACTTTGTCTCAAAATCGTCCCCATGAAATACGTGCACACTTGACAATAATTGTGCACTTCTTTTCAAATAGTCTCGCACCAACCGCGTTACTACATGGTCGTTAAAAATGCCGAAGTGTTCGCAGAGAAATTTTAAAAATATAGCTTCTAGAACGATAAAAAAGGATGGGATTTCGTATTTTCGATAAGTAAAAGACTTTATTGAATTGTTTTTGTTGTTTTTATGGCCTTATTTACAACGCATTACGTGTTTTTGATTTAATTTGTCTCAAAACTTCACTCTGCAGCCCAAGTATACTTAAGGCGATATCAAAATAAATTGGGTGTTTTTTCGAATCCATTTATTTCACTATTACAGCATGTTTGGATTTGATTTTTAGTTATATGTTTATTGACTATTTGATTAAGACTCTGACTGAAGGAAAACGCAATTGCTTCAAATTTCCTCGATAGAATTTAATTCCGAAAAGACGTCTACTTTTTTTATATTTTCTCCTGTAATTCTAAAATCCTAATTAATTTCATTGCAAAATTGCATTCAAAATATGCGTAATAGGTAATTGAAAACTCTGACTGAACAAATTTTTGATACATAGCTTAATTTATTTTTAAACAATTTTTATTTGGTTTGGCGCTTACGTTGTTTTATTTTGGTTCCAGCGCATTGTTGCGATCTCTTTTTTCGCATGTGGAAGTAATTGACTCTGTCACTTTCTTATACCCGCCCAGATCGCCTGCGGGCTTTGTCAGTAACGGACCTGTGTCGTTCCTCCCGCAATCGTTATTATATTTTTTATCTCGAATATGTAATTAATAAAAATAGGGGCAAGGATACAAACAAAGAAAATATCGGGTTGGTGCAAAAGTTATGACAAAAAAAAATCATCTTTTATTTCATAATGTTTTTCCATAAAGTTCTAAATTACGCAATAGTATTGTACTCGTAGAATGTTATGTTAAGCCGGATCCACACGCTTGCCAAACCTCAACAAGCCGTCACAAATATAAGGTTGATAAAAAAGTTTTGTCGCAATAATTTCAGTAGAATTAATTTATTCATATATCTTATACACAAAATTTCTAATCAACAATTTATTCGCCATCTAATTCTATGACACTGGACCATCTAGCCGGCAAGTCGTTTATTCCTTTTGCCCAAAACTACGGCGGCTGTGACTCGAAGAATATGAACACATCCTTCTTGAGACCGTCGACGTTTTTGAAAGTTTTGTTTCTCAAATATGCCTTTAAATGTTTCAACAAATGGTAGTCAGATGGCGCCATGTCGGGAGAGTATGGTGGATGAGAAACTGTATTCCAGTGAAGTTCGGTGATTGTTTTGTGGGTTGCCTTTGCGACATGGGGTCTCGCGTTGTCGTGGAGAAGGTGGACAGTTGCGCGTCTTGGCAGTTTTTCTCTTATAGCTTGAGCTAATTCCTGGAGATTCTCAATGTATTGTGTAGAGGAGATCGTGTGCCTGCAGGGAGAAAATTGTGAAACAGCATTCCCTTTGCGTCCCAGAAACAGCACAACAAAATGTTTTGTGGGTGAGGATCAATCGGATGCTGTGGCGGTTATTCTCCGACTGGAAGACAATAGCCTAGACGCTTTCTGTTATCATACAAGATCCAGCTTTCATCCCCCGTCACAAGATCCTCTAAAATATGTTGGGAACCGTGTTTCTGTTTTTGGCGGTAAACATCAAAAGAATACGCTTGTTGCAGATATTAATTGGCTCTGTGGAGACTGGAGACGCTTAGATGGAAACAAAAAGAAACATGCCTGACACGTGGACAAACGAATTAATCGAGTTGTTAATTGATTTATATCGCATACAATGCTTTGATATTCTAAACAAATACATCAATGAAGTATACGAATCCTCGGTGGCCAAGAATCTTCAAGTAATTAATAAACGTTCCGTAGATGTGATTGCTTTTCTATAATTAGTATATTGTTTTTATTTTTAGTCCAATGAGATTGTCGTCTTACAAATCAGTCAGTCATACGATGAAAGTTTCTGATTTCTCCATCATGAATGCGGCCTGCTAACAAGTCATCAAAGCATTTAATATATAGTTCAATCCCTCCATGTACTTTCCTTCCTTTCAGGCTTGGTCGTACCCAATACTTATGCTTCCGTTTCTTTTTGCATAAAATAATGAATACTGCGGCTGCCTGCATAATGTCGTCGTCGTTCGAATTGCCGTGGAGACAGCTTGTTGCCAACAATTATTTTTTTTCAAATTGTTGGCGACTCGGTGTAGACACAATGGAAAAAAAAATGGCAATTTTCTGAAGAGTTGCAAACAGTTGGAAACACTGAAATTGCCAACAATTTCGGTGGAAACGCGCCTTTAGATTTGGGATAATAGTCTTTTTGCCAGTCATTAATCGAAAGTAATTCATTTATTTTTACACTACCATATTTTTGCAAGGAACACTTCCACTTAGAAATAAACAGTATTGTTAATTCATTTACTCCGTTTAATTACAATAACAAACTAAAACTGCTGAAACAAACTACAACTAAAAATGCTGTACTTACTATCACATCAGTGGTGTAGCGTGCCTTGGAGGGGCCCTGTATCAAAATTAGTTGGGGGGCCCAAATAAAGGGTAAAGATTTCTCACAAAAGAAACAAAAATGCTTGCATTAAATTAAAATAAATATTTATTGATTATAAGTTATCGCTTCCTCCTAGAAATTGTCATTTAGAATTTTGTCATTTCTGAAGTGAAAACTCTATAGGCACGTATGACAGTTTTTTTCCCGGGAAGCACGAGATTAAGTGACTAACATTTTACTAATTTTTGCTTACACGCGTTAGGGGCCCCTGTAGCCCGGGGGCCCCGTATCATTGATACGGCTGATACGGCGGTAGCTACGCCCCTGTATCACATGGCAGAATAAATATAAAATGGCGACACTAAACGACAATGAAAAATCAAATAACTTTTCATTTAAAATATTTTTTTTATCCGGCCTTAACTAGTTAATGTGATACTTTGAAAAATCGTAGAAAAATAATGGAACTGCCTTCGTATGTAAGTCACTTTTAGATGCTCAAATTAAATTCTGTTATGATTTCGCCATTGTTCTTTGGAAAGGACAACGGACTTCAGATAATTACAATTTTTATAGTTTGAAACATCAACTCTCGAAATTATAATACTTAATTTGATTATCCTACAACGTGAAACATCGCTCAATTTGTAAAATAACATACCTAAGTAAGAATTTATAATTTCGTGGTCTATGTTGGTGGAGTGAGAAGGCCGTATGTACAGACGCCAGCACATCAAGCTACTACAATCTGTCAAAGTTCTTTAATAGATTTTCAACTTTATCGCTCAAGTATAAGGTTCAAAGTTGATTAGGAAAATTTGACAGTTTCGGGTAGATTGATGTGCTGGCGTCTGTACGTTACAATTTATCGCTTGATTTTTGTAACGAAGTTCCATAACGCATGCTGCGCCTGCCCGCACACTTGGCGAATGAGCTAGACAGAACAAGTTTACACTTTCTTCGTTCTACTAGCTCTCATTCGCCAAGAGTGTGATGTCGAACGTCACAGCAATTTTTTTTGTTGTCAAACAGTTATTTGAGGAATTCGGAATGCGAATAATAATAATAATATTCGACAACTTTCACACAACGCCATCTAGTCCCAAACTAAGCAGAGCTTGTGCTATGAGTACTAGACAACTGATAAACATACATATATATTTCTAAATACATACATGTTATAGATAAATTACACCCAGACAAAGAACAAATGATCGTGCTCATCACACAAACATTTGTCCTAGGTGGGAATCGAACCCACGACCTTGAGCATAGCAGCCAGGGCCACTGACCACTAGAATGTTTGAACTATCTTCACCAGCAATGGGTCATTGATCTGCTAGTAGTCATCAGGTGGTAAAAAAGGTACTTACTGCAACTAATGTTAATAGTGTATATTCAAGGAACAAAAAATACAGTGATTCAGTACTTAGTTCAATGTTAAACTTAATGTAAGTAATGAATTAATAACTATTTTTCATCCATTAAATTGAGTTACTGAAAAGGATACCGAGATGTTTTCGCAATTAAGTACTAAAATTATTTGTATAAGGCTGTAGGCTCGAATAAGCGGCGCAGTGTGATAGCATACATTGTTAAGACGCAGCACGGCCACAGCTCTTTTGCAGCCATATTCATCATATGAAACTGCAGACCAAATTGCAACAGAAAAAAGTCAAATAATGTCTCATTACAGTATAGACTTTTTACATAGGGAGTATACTATGATCTGCAGCTTCTGTTAAGAAGCGACTGTTGGCGCCATCTATTCACCGCAACGGGCAACTCTGGCCTTAATCATCTGTCGCGCGCTCCGCACCCGCTGAGCGCGCCCCCCTCGTCGCAGCGTCATGACGGCTGCCACATCCGTTTCCGAAAGACACACTGGTCTTTCGAGGTCTCTGGACAGCCGCGCGTTCGCGTCGTCCTTATACGTTGCAAATATATTTTTGTAAATTTGATATACCAATAAATCGAGTCACAGTAAATAAATAAAGATCATCATTGGAAAGACCCGCTGCGTCCCGCACACATCAAGACACACATAACCCCAACATTTGGACCTTCGAGCCGAAATTGAACGACACGAGACTGACGAGACGCAGCCATCTTGGCGTCACAAGGAGATCTGAAGTGCATCGTGGGAAAGGTAGCGAATCACGGTCTGGAATGGTAGCGTATCCCGTTCCATCCTCTCCTCTTTCCAGCAATAAGGATTAACCAGTGATATTTCTCGTTTTTCAGTCGTGCGTTATCCAGTTGCCTAGTTGTGCGTCGCCGTGGGCACGTGCTGTGCAGGAATATTGTAAGTACTTTTGCCTTTCTCAACCGCCAAAATGAGTGATGACGAAGCATTTAAGGATGTTAGTCAGGATCCCCTTACAATAAATCAGAAACTAAAGCTCGGGCAATTGAAACGAAGCCGAAGCACGCTAAAGGGCAGGCTGACGCTTTTCGAGAAGTTCCTTTCAAAATTAGAACAAGTAGATTCCATAAATATTGCTACACGTAAGGAACTTGAGTTACGAATACAGTCAATTTCTGATATGTTTATACAATTTAATTCAATACAAGATGAAATTGAGCAAATAGATTTACAGCAGATAGATTATCGCGAAACGTTTGAAGAGCAATATTTTCGTCTTACGGCTGCCGCGAAGTGTTTTATAAGCGATGACGACAATCAAACTAAAAATGTAGGTAGTAGTAATCCAAATCTTTCAGCAATAAAATTACCAGATATTAAATTACCTGCATTTGACGGTTCATTTGATCAATGGCTTGAGTATCGAAACTCGTATATTACCATGATTCATAATCGTAATGATCTAAACAGCATACAAAAGTTCCATTATCTTAAGTCATCGCTTAGCAGTTCTGCTTCGCAAGTTATCAGCGCATTAGAGTTCACTAGCGAAAACTACCTTCACGCGTGGAATTTATTGGAAAACAGGTTCCATAACAATCGTTTATTGGTGCAAAATCATATGAAATCGTTGTTTAAATTCAAGCCGCTTCAAAATGAATCGAGTGAACAGATTAGAAAACTTATTGATTCGACTTTACGAAATTTACGTGCACTAAAATCTCTAGACGAACCGTCTGATACGTGGGATACCGTTATCATTTATTTAGTTGTAGAAAAGCTAGACCCGGCCACCGAACGCGAGTGGGAAACACATACGGGTTCACTGGTGTCTCAATTAAATGGTGATAAAATAAAACTACATCATTTGATGGAGTTTTTGAGAAACCGTGCAGATATGCTATCAATGGTTAATTTTAAGAAAAGTAATGTCGATTCCAAAGGTTCTCACAAAAAAGACAAACCATCAAGTCAACCTCATCACTCGCATTCTTACGTCGCCAAAGGTAAACAAACCACGGATAACAACAAACAGAAGCGCGTTTGCGAATTATGCGGTAATAATCATCATCTGTATTCGTGTGCGCAGTTTCTTAATATGTCGGTGCAAGATAGGCTTACAATTGTTAATAATAAAAAGGTATGTCAAAATTGTATTCGTTCCAGTCATTCGTTAAATGATTGTTCGTATGGCCCTTGCAAATTATGTCAAGGGAAACATAATACGTTACTTCATGGGATGAACGCGTCCACGTTAAGTTCGCGTCCTATGTCAACAGCTGATGCGCAGGTTCAATCGGAGCGTAATGCGCTGACGTGCAGCGCCGCGGTACAACCGGTATTGTTATCGACGGCTCTTATCGATGTTCCTGATGCTGACAGCCAATATTATACTGTAAAGGCTCTTCTTGACAACGGTAGTCAGAATTGTTTCATTACAGAATCATTATGCAATCGTTTAAAATTGCCGATTATACAGTCCACTGTTCACATAACAGGTGTAGGACAAAGCGTTTCTAAAAGTTCCCACACCTGTAAAATAAAAATACAATCTAAAGTTAGTGATTTCAATACAGATATCCAATGCTTAGTTTTACCTCGAATAACATCAAAGTTACCTTCGTTGAACGTTAGTTGCGAGTACATACGTATACCTAAAAATATGTTGCTCGCAGATCCCAAGTTTAGTGTCCCGTCTGATATAGATATACTTTTGGGCGCGGATATATTTTGGGACTTGTTAAATAATAAGAAAATAAAGCTCGCTTCGGGTCCTACGTTATATGACTCGAAAATAGGGTGGATCATTTCTGGCCCTATTCGGAGTAAACATTCGTTTAAAATAAACCAAGTACAATGTAATCTTGTTCACATTGATTCTCAATTGCGTAAATTTTGGGAGTTGGAAGAATTAACGGATTTATCGTTTGCGTTATCAAAAGATGATCGTTATTGTGAAACGTTGTTTACAGAGACCACAAAGCGTGATGCACACGGTAGGTTCACCGTGCGCATTCCTTTGAAGGAATCTGTCGATACGTTAGGTGATTCATACACCACAGCAAAGAATCGGTTTTTATCTCTTGAAAGAAAATTAAATCGTTCACCACACTACAAACAATTATATTGTGAATTTATGCGAGAATATGAAGCATTGGGTCACATGTCCCCGGTATCTAATGTTACCGATTTACTAAATAAACCACATTACATATTACCGCATCACGGTGTTTATCGTGAGCATAGTCTCACGACAAAATTACGCGTTGTGTTTGACGCGAGCGCAACAACGTCTACTAATAAATCTCTAAATGATATACAATACATAGGTCCGCCATTACAAAACGACATTTTTTCAATTTTATTGAGGTTTAGACAGTATAAATACGTCGCTTGCGCTGACGTTGAAAAAATGTACAGGCAGATTTTAATTGATTCAGATCAGCAAAACTTACAGTTAATTTTATGGAGGGAAAATCCTGATATACCGTTAAAATTATATACTTTGTTAACTGTTACGTATGGCACTGCATCAGCGCCTTTTCTTAGTATGCGATGTTTGCAACAATTAGCACGGGAATGTGATAATGATTTGGTCGCTAGAACAATTAATGACGATTTCTACGTCGACGATTTGATCACTGGTGATGATGACCTTGACTCACTCGTCGATTTATGTAATAAAACGGCAGCAGTGTTGCGTCAGGGTTGTTTTCCGTTACACAAGTGGACATTCAGTCACAAAGTCTGTCCTGACAGCACTAAAGATCTTAACATAGGTAACAATCATTTATCTAAAACATTAGGATTAGGCTGGTCCACAGAAAGTGATGAATTGCATTTTACTACTGAATTCACTCAAAATGATTTAATAGTGACTAAACGTGTTATGTTATCAATCATTTCACAGGTGTATGATCCGTTAGGTTTGCTAGCGCCAGCAGTTATCACAGCAAAGACATTGTTGCAAAATTTATGGCTTCAAAAACTAGATTGGGATGAAGAAGTTCCCATTAAAGTTGCAAATACATGGCTTAATTTCGTTTCTAGTCTGCAATTTTTACGTAATATTAAAATACCTCGTTATATAACAACAACCGATTCGCGATATAAAGAACTACATATATTTACAGACGCATCTCAACAGGCGTACGGTGCTTGCGCGTATATCAGATCTTGCTGTGATAGCTGTAAGCATTCTATACCTATCTCTGTGCATCTATTGTGCGCAAAAAGCAAATTAGCACCTATTAAAACCGTAAGCATACCTAGGCTCGAATTATGCGGCGCGCTGGTAGGTGCAAAGTTATATAATAAGATTAAAAATTCTCTACGTTTAACATTCGATAAGGTTTATTTTTGGACAGATTCGACCATAGTGCAAGGATGGCTACGTATGTGGCCTCACTCACTCAAAACGTTTGTACAAAATCGTGTGGTACAAATCAACGAACTTACTGACGATATCATATGGCGGCACGTTAGGGGTACCGAGAACCCTGCTGACCTCATAACGAGAGGAGCTAGCTTAGAATCGTTAAAATATAATAACAATCACATATGGTGGACCGGTCCAACGTTTTTACGTGAACCTAACAGATTTATATTCTCGAATAATAATGAAGAAATAATAACCACCGAATTACCGGAAGTTAAATCACAAACCATAATTAATTTAAGTTGTAATCAGTCTCTTCAAGTAGTTGACTTTGACCGCTTCTCATTGTTTAATCGTTTACAACGGGCTTGTGCTTATATGTTGCGATTCATAAGTAATGTGCGTGCGCTCACTCCCGGCGACGACGGTCGAAGCCGTAAAACCGGTTCGTTATCAGTAAGCGAACTACAACAGTCACTTACTGTGTTGACTCAATTAGTTCAACAACAGTCGTTTAGTGATGAATACTACAATCTTAAAAATAATATACCGTTAAACCATAAAAATAAATTATTTAATAAAATAGCGGGTTTAAATACATTTTTAGATAAATTAAATATTGTTCGTGTAGGTGGTAGGTTAAACAACGCGGTTGATTTTAGTTTTGATAAGAAACACCCGATATTGCTGAGTAGTAAACATCGTTTTACCAGGTTGTTGTGTGAATACGAACATAAAAAATTACTTCACGCAGGACCTCAGCTTCTAGTGTATTCCATGCGTGAACGGTGGTGGATACTGGGAGCTCGAAATTTGGCTAGGCAGGTAGTACATAACTGCGTTACATGCACACGTATGAAAGGTAGGACATTGACCCCGATTATGGGTAATTTACCATCCGAAAGATTGGAACCAAACTTTCCTTTTATGCAATGCGGCGTTGACTACGCAGGGCCATTGCTCATATCGGACCGCAAAGGCAGAGGTGCCAAGTTAATAAAAGCATACATTTGTTTGTTTATTTGCTTTACCACTCGAGCCATACATTTGGAGTTAGTTGGTAGCTTATCCACACAAGATTATATCTTAGCTTTGAAACGCTTTATATCACGTCGCGGTAAGCCGTATCAAATCTTTTCAGACAATGGAAAGAATTTTGTGGGTGCTGAAAAAGAATTAGCAGTAATTTTTGAAAATTCGAATGATATCGTAGATTTTACTAATCAAAATCAAATTCGTCTAACGTTCATACCCCCTTATAGTCCTCATTTTGGCGGGTTGTGGGAGGCAGGAGTCAAGTCCTGCAAGTACCGTCTGCGGCGTGTACTGGGTGACGCGCGGTTGACACGCGAGGAATTTGAAACTGTGTTAACTCAAATTGAATCCGTCCTCAACTCCCGTCCTTTGTCCCCTCTCTCCTCCGACCCGACCGATTACCTTCCTCTGACTCCAGCTCACTTTTTGATCGGCCGACCGCTGACCGCGCCAGCCTGCGAAGACCTGACGATCAACACGCCTACACAACTGGGGCGCTATGCTCGAGTGGAACTGCTGAGGCAACATTTCTGGCAACGCTGGTCCAAGGAGTATGTGTCCGAACTCCAGCAACGTACGAAATGGAAGACTGGCAATGAAGACATCGCTCAAGACAGCCTCGTCCTTATCAAAGAGGATAGGCTTCCACCTTTCAAGTGGAAATTGGGGCGAGTCACGCAAGTGTTCCCTGGTAAGGACGGAATTTCCCGCGTCGCTGACATCCGTACAGCCACGGGCACCATCCGGCGGGCCTTCTCAAAGATCTGCCCGCTACCTACATCATGATCGTGTTCTTCGTGTTGGAACGGTTCTTCCAAGGCTGCCGGCATGTTAAGAAGCGACTGTTGGCGCCATCTATTCACCGCAACGGGCAACTCTGGCCTTAATCATCTGTCGCGCGCTCCGCACCCGCTGAGCGCGCCCCCCTCGTCGCAGCGTCATGACGGCTGCCACATCCGTTTCCGAAAGACACACTGGTCTTTCGAGGTCTCTGGACAGCCGCGCGTTCGCGTCGTCCTTATACGTTGCAAATATATTTTTGTAAATTTGATATACCAATAAATCGAGTCACAGTAAATAAATAAAGATCATCATTGGAAAGACCCGCTGCGTCCCGCACACATCAAGACACACATAACCCCAACAGCTTCTAATAGTCTTCATAAAGTCGGTCAATCTGCCCCATCTGCCTTGCCAGTTTCTTATCTAAGGTGTGAACATTCAGCAAATCTCTTTCTGTCTTCAATGCCTGTAAGAATGTCATGAGTTAATACAACAGATTTTTTCATGCTGTATGATAGTTCTTGAGTGATTTTTGGCTATAATTTTCCATTTTCTTCAAAATAAATAAATAACTATAAGTATAAAAGTGTTGTTTACCATGGCCATGATCTCGTCAAGTCTTTTATTTTTCAGGTAGATGGTCTTGAAGTATAATAACAGGTAAACATATAACATGAGAACTACTGCCGCCAGGATGGCTTTCATCTTTGAAGTTGAAAGGTTGATCATCTTGCCCTGCAACATTGTTCTATAGATAAACATCATTTGATATTATTCAGTGCTGTATTCAGCGCATTACTAAGTACTGAAAATAAACAAACAAAGTGAATAATCTGTTGAAGGAGTATTTATGACTGGCACCGCCGTTTTTTTAGTAGCTTGCAAATGTGAAAGCTTACCGGGTAAGCTTTCACATTTTCAACATTGATTTACATGTTTTTAGAATAATATCCAATCATCATCTCCCTAGCCTTTTCCCAACTATGTTGGGGTCGGCTTCCAGTCTAACCGGATGCAGCTGAATATTAGTATTTTACATGGAGCGACTGCCTATCTGACCTCCACAACCCAGTTACTGGGTAATACGATACCCCTAGGTAAGACTGGTTGTCAGATTTTCGGGCTTCTGACACCCGTAACGACTGTCAAAGATCTACGAATGACAGCCGGGACCAACAGCTTAACGTGCTTTCCGAGGCACGGAGGGGTCTCGGTATGTAAAGATGGTCACCCATCCACAGACCAACCGCGGCAAGCGTAGCTTAACCTGATCGATCGACCTGTGTGGCTGTTATTATTTAGCTACGGGCCCCCTTAGAATAATATCCAATGTGTATGTTTAATTACTCACCGGTTTTACGACGACCTCCGGCACTTCCGACACGAAGTAAGACATTCAGAATAAATTTAGGGAGTTTGATTAAAACTGCTACGAGCACCCAAAACACCACTGCTCCTGACGAAGCTGACTGAAGCTGATTAACTTTATCTCCCGTTTCTTGATGTAGAAATCGATACAAAAAATTATATTTTCTTAAGTTTTATTCGTTTTCGTAAGTACACAGAATACTATTTACCTAATCCAGCTAGCGGTACGGTCAATTACCTATTAATTTTGCTAACACTGTATTATTATCAGCAGTGTGAGCAGTATCAGCCTTCAGCAGCCTGCAGTGCAGCCTCACTGTCTTCTGTCAAGTGTCAACGTCGTCGTCAAAATAAGCTGTCACCTGTTAACTGTCAAATCATCAAATGTCAGTCAGTACTGCTGTCATTCATCTGTCAGCAAATTCAGTCAATTCAGTGTGAGGTTATTTTTTACGAATTTTGTTTTAGTGCCCCAGAATTATATATTTAAATTAAACATTCAAACCGGAAAGGTAAATTTAAAAAAAAATGATATAATTACCCGCTTTACAGAATCATTAGTATAACCTAAACCTTATTTGCAGGTAAACAATGACTACAAACTACACTAAATATTCTCAATTAATAAAGGCATCGACGAACTATGCGCGTCGTATGCAGCGCCTGTCTAATAGGATCTTCGGCGAGGTCGCAATACCCACCAATTCAAAGTCCATGAAAGTTGTCAAAATGTTTTCTGAGCGGCCACTTCATACTAACCAGGAGATCATTCACTATTACCCAAGACACGTTGAGACTCACAGCTTGATGCTGAAGCTGCGAGAGTACGGCTTGTTCCGAGATGAGCATCAGGACTTCAAAGATGAGATGAAGAGACTGCGGGAGCTCCGTGGCAAAGTCAAAGTGTGGAGGAGGAAGCTTGACCAGAAGACTGAATAAAGCACAGACTTCTGACAATGAGAGCTATGTATTTCATACTATGAGCTAAGTAACAACTGTATCACTCTCTTCTGATGGATGGATTGCCACTTATTAGAAATGCCCATGTTGGTAGTAGTTAGTAGATGATATTGTAATTATTGTTTGTAAATAAAACACTATTCTTTTATAAAACAACTATGTTAATGACAAATACTAAATGTGAGTTACTTTCTTAGAATAGCTCAGTTTATTATAAGGCATTTCATTACCCTTGGAGGATGTAACATAAACGAAAAACAACAGGAACAGCACAGAGGGCAGCACTATTGTTACAAAGAAGTACCAGACTGGATGATGGAATGTTTTCTGAGTGCGTGCAAGTCTCAGTTGCTGATAAGTATGGTTGCGGGTCAGGGCAAAGGCATCAAAATAACATTTCATCCATTTGTACACCCTGTAACAAGTTATTTTACTAATTAATCATTGGCTGTGTAATATAAAACAAAATACAAATTGAACCACCATTCCTCATTCACAGAGTTACAGTGGTTCTAAGATGCAGCTTACAAAAGTACCCAATGAAATTAAATGTCTATGAAATTGAAGACACTAAACCAATAAACACCTAACTTACCAATTACAAAATATCACCAAAATTTCAGTCAAATGAAAAATAATAAGGATGCCTGTCTTGGATGTTATTGTAGCTACCTCTTACAAGCTTTAGCATAGAATGTTAGTTACCCGTGATGGCGCAGCTTGTTGCGGGTCTTGGTGGCGTTGGCGAGGCTGTCCACGTCCAAGTAGGGGGTCCTCACGATGATCAGCGCCAGGTCGAACCACGGGTGCATCACCAAGTGTCGCGCGGGACGCGTGCTGTGCGTGCCCCAGTTGCCTGGTCGCAAACAGACTAAGGTTGGGGTATTCGTCAGTGTCGTCCTAGGCGCTCGCCGTAGCATCAGTCCGCTGCTACTCTTTGAAGCCGTAAGAGGCGAATTAAAAAGCTGATGACAGTAGATCCGCTTTTAGGGCCGTGTTAGACTTTTTCTCGCAACTACTCTACCCCTTCCTTAGCTCAGAAACATTCTTCACTAGATAGAGTGAGAAAAATAACACGCCCTTTCTGTCTGGACTAGTGAAGGATGTTCCAGATTATGAAAAAAAAAAAAAATACAGGCGTTTGAATGTGTTTCGAAAATCCCTGGAGCCGATTTCAATATTCGGTTTCAGTAGATATTACATTACTTATTGTTAATTAGAAGAACCCAATGTATGTACCTACTCTCGCTTCTGTCAATATCCCTTTGTGCTAGTGATGTGATCTGCTAAGTATGGTATCCTGCTCACCCGCGGCCAGGCGCTCGCAGCTGCCGCCGGCGGCCGGGCGCTCGGCGGTGAGGTTGGCGAGCGGCGCGGTGGCGAGACACTGCGCGCGCGCGATCACCCACTCGCGGTTGTAGAGCGCGCCGTCGCAGTGTCGCCAGCCGCTCGCAGTCGCCACGCATATCGACATCTTGTTCCGACCCTCCAGCCCGAGCATCGAGTCCAACAGCTTATCTTTCTTGGCGAATGCACCGTTTGCTATCACTAAGACACAAACGATCTTGAGCCACATTATTTGGGGCCTCGAAATTTCACTGAATGGCAGGCGCGCCACGTTAGATTTGTTTCACATTTTTCGTGCGGCCAGTGTGCCCAATGTTGTAAAAAGTTATGTTGCAGTCACCTTGATATTGCGCCGCGCCAATGTTGCGAATGCGCGAATGTTTATTGGTTCTGTAGGGACACAATGTATGTACAAGCTTACTCAGCGAATATATTATCGGTGACGCACGGCTGCGCCCATGATACAGAGAAGTTCAGTCGCAAATAAATCGTAGTCTTAATTGGTCGTTTCTATTAAACCTACACCTCAGCAAAACGAGTGGAACACACATAAATCAAACATTAGCTAAATAGTTATAAAGAGCAGATAATAGCTAAAGTGGTGATCCCGACGTGTTCATTCAATCATGATACGCAACTGGCGGACTAAGGGGCGGGGGGGATTTGGTTATATCTTTCTACTTTCTACAACGTTTCTGAATACCTGGGCGGGAGCCCCCGTTTAGTTTAGACGCCCGCCGCCCGGGCCCTCAACAGGCTTAGTCTGCCACTTGATATCTACAAATTTTGTACCTACCGAACGTAAGTAGGTAAGCAAGAAGCACAATTATTTATTCCTGCGCACACAACCGCCACGGCTGGTGGCGCACCTAGAAGCGCCTACTGTGTACTGATTATTAATCAAAGCATAACTTAAGACCCCCATTGCACATTTTCACCTGCCCGACATATAGTCACCCCGTTCGACGGTAGTTTAAAAATGTTTCTTTCCAGTGCCGATATTTTAACTCGGCGCGGTTGGAGTCCCCGGATCCACGTGGAACTTTTCAGGCCTGAGCAGTCGCGCAATAGAAGCCATTGCCTTTCTTCACTGCGTTTTTATTTTATGCAATAAATTGATACGAGAGAAAGTGAAACAAATAGAAAAACCATTAGTGATATATGGTTTTATTGCATAAAAAATTGGGGTGTATCTCACTATTTCTATTACCAGGCCCAGTGTTTCGATCAATAGAAATACCTAGTATTTCTATTGATAGAAACACTGGGCCTGATTCAGACGGATTGTCCCACTATTTCTATAAAAAAAACGCTGCATCACCTCTTATGACGGCGTGCACATAGAAACTATTTATTTATTTCCTCTTTAAATAAAACCTCTTGATCATAGTTGTAATTGACTGCTAAGCGATGAAGGAATGATGCCAATGGAAATATGTGAGGAGTACAGTCACAAACAATCATCCATACATCTGCGTAGTGACGAGGTGGCTTTGTGTGATTTGTACTGTAGAGTATGTGGTGGAGAATTATTTAAAAAAAATGGTAGATTATTAATTTGTTTTCCATTTATTTTTTTTGAATACCGAGAAGTCGTGTTTTAATTTTAATCTATTCATTAAAAGTGGTAAACTTTTCGAATAACATAACTGCGTTTTTTTGTCGCAATAGAAATAATGGGATATACTTAATTTGTAAAAAACGCTGGTCCCACTTTTTCTATTTCGTATTTCCATGGAAATAGTGGGATACACCCAAAAATTGCAGATGGTATGACAGCTGACAAGGCTAACTACTTTATACCGAAATGGGGTGAATCGGGATGAAACTTTTAAATGGATTTTAACGTTGATGTAATATAGTTTGTAGCCAACAATTACACTTAATCGTCAACTATAATATAGTAAACACATTAAGAGGTGTGCGTTCGCGCAGCGGAATGTTGTTGAATTTAAAGATGTTAATTATGCAGATATTTAGTGTATGACGTCGTATAATTGTGTATGGTAAAAAAAAATTTGTGCACGCAGCCATTGTGGAGAAATTCACCAAAAACTGATTCCGCTGGGCGAACGTTTTCCTGGCGGAACTTTTTTTAATCCATAGACTTTAGAAGAAAAGAGATGTGTCCAAAAATTAGTGTGTATTTGTGTGTAATTGTGTATGTATGAATAAAATTAGTGCATGCATAAACTTCGGAGAAATTCAAGTTTCCGCTACGCGAACGTTTGGCCATTAGCTAGTTTTCATATAAAGCGCTTACATAGAGAGCTGTAGATTTTTACATACGTTGTTTTGAATTTGTTTATATTTGTTTAAAAAACAGATTTAGAAAAAATCGTAGGGCTTAAAAGATAAAAATATAAACGTAAAATACGCTTATTAGGTCTTAGTTCTTAAAGTATGCACTTTGGGGTCTAGATTTTCACGTTTATACAAACTTTGTAAGTGTCTGCAACATGTTGCCAAGTATCAATGATGTTCCGTTAGTAATTAAAGAGTTATAGGACAATTTACCATGAATAGATCACTGTTTACAAAGCAGTCAAATATCACGACGTTCTAAAGGAATTGCATGGTAAAATGTATG
>OX451391.1:22256389-22286798 GCA_949629135.1 Eremobia ochroleuca
TGTTTGCAGTATACTAAAAATAATGTTGTATATATATATACGAGGGCTGCCTTTTAAGTCGTGTCGTTTGCAAACCTCCCGCAAATATAAAAAAAAAAAAAAACATATGCCTTTTCATATTTTTGAATTTAGAATTCGAAAACAAAAGAATGTTTTTTGATCGGTCGAATAGTTTTATTGTAGCGTCTATTCAAAGATGACAAGTCGGTTGTAAAAATGGAAATATCGAAGGAAAATATGCATGCGATAATTTTCTACAACATTCAATGGGGATTAACGCGACTTCAGTGCTTTGAGGAGATCACTTCTGTGTTTAGTGATGCAGCACCATGTCTTAGGACTGTAGAACGCTGGTATTTAGAATTTCAACGTGGGCACTCTAGCTTTAGTGACAAGCCACGCGAAGGTCGTCCAAAAACCGCCATGACGCAAGAGAATATCAACGCCGTGCGGCAGCTAATCGTCGAAGATCGTCATGTGACACACCGTGAAATAGAGGCAGCCGTGGCCATTTCAGGGACTACTATTCAAAAAATCCTGCACGAAGAACTCGGCGTACGAAAGTTGATTTCTCGTTGGATACCACATTTGCTTAGCGACGACCAAAAAGCATCCCGTGTTAGATGGTGTCGCAAAACGCTGTAGCGATTCAACCGAGGAGAGTCAAAACACGTTTATGATATGGTTAGTGGTGACGAGTCTTGGATATATGCTTATGATCCAGATTCAAAGGAGCAGTCAACTGTCTGGGTCTTCCAAGATGAGCCAAAACCGACCAAGTTCATACGGTCACGGAGCACTTCAAAAAAATGGTTGCCTCCTTTGTGGCAAAGGGTGGTCACGTCGCCACTATTGTACTAGAAGATCGCAAGACGGTTAACGCTGACTGGTATACCACTGTTTGTTTGCCACAAGTCATCACAGAGTTTCGAAAAAACAACTCAAGACGTCGTATGATACTGCACCATGACAATGCAAGTTCGCACACCGCATGTTTTTGGGCACCCAAAATGTCGAAATTTTAGATCACCCGCCTTACAGCCCTGACTTGAGCCCTAACGATTTTTTACGTTTTTTTTATGTTTTAAAAACTGCTTCGAACGCATGCAAAAGTGTATTAAGTATCGCGGAGAATTCTTTGAAAAACAATAAATCGTAATAATCTATTAGATCGTCTATACTTATTTCGAACGACACAACTTAAAAGGCAGCCCTCGTATACCCCTCAATTGTAATCAAAGTAAACTACAACAACTATGCGTTATTTTCACTCTCATCAGTGGAAGTTCCAAGTATTCTGCTTCAGATTTTTTTTTCTGTACGTAAAAACTAGGATCTTTATTACCATCACTGCTTGATCCATCGGCTTGTTTCTGTTTATACACTAATAATCTGCATCTATTGCAAAATAAAGTATATTTGAACAGTATTTCTGCAAACAGCTTGGTATTTCAGAATTTCTTCGTCTGTTCGAATTTGTTTATATTTTCCACAGATTTTTTTTTTTACTTCGATTACAATAGGGTATTTGACTACAGTGAAAATATAGATCAAACTGTTGTTAACTTAACAGTAAACGTTTTTATGAAACCAATTTAGCCAGCACATAATTTTAAAATAAGTATGATTTTTATAAAAAATCGTTAACTAGCCCTATGGACTCCGGTCTGAAATAAAAAACTTTGTAATCTATTCTATTAATAAAATAATTACATTTTTATGATTGACCTCGTGATCGAAAACGCACGGGATTGGCTGAATCTGGAGTGACGTCACCTCCTTGTTTACAGTAAATGTCACTCGAAGTTTTGTACGGTGCATCAGTGATTTTCTTCGTTTTTACTAGTATTCCTATCTATCATTGACTAAAAGTGAGAAATTATCCTAAATGATCATATAAAGTACAGACGCCAGCACATCAAGCTACTACAATCTGTCAGATTTCTTTAATAGATTTTCAACTTTAGCGCTAAATCATACGGTTCAAAGTTGATTGGGAAAATCTGACAGTTTCGGGTAGCTTGATGTGCTGGCGTCTGTACAATGGAGCCCAAATTCGTTAAAGCTGATATTGGAAATCTCCCTAGAATAGACGCGAATATGGTCGGACTATTTTTCAAAAACAACCCTGATTTTTACGTTTCCGAATTGACGAATGTAAAGACAGCACTGTAAGTAGGTACCATGCTATTTTTTTAAATAAAATATACTTTTTAAAATATTTGAAAAAATCTAAAAAGGTTGTTACTATCGTGAACATTTTAGGTTATGTTGACAAATTGACCATTCGATGTTATAAGTTACAACTCATTTAAAAGTAATAATTCTGATCTTTCGGAATTCTACGTTTTTCCGTATCTTAGTGTTTTTTGGAATGGACACAAATATTTTTATAGATCTGTTAGGACATTGAGGCACTACACGCCATTTATAACCCATTTTGTTATAGTAAAGTAATAAAATTTACCACTAAGCGTATTACGATTTGACAGCTAAAAGTTTGTTTACATGCAGGTGACGTCACATCACGTGACCTGCATGCATGGCGTCTTCAGCGTTTTGGCGGCTATTTTAATCATTTCAATTTTAATGGCGATTTTCATAAGAAATAAGAAAATTCACAAAGAATTAATCAAATTGCAAATATATTATGCCATAATGAACCATTACACATATTTTTCGAAAACATATCAAATACCCTATTATTGCATCTTCTTGTTCTGTCAGTGTTGTCTTCCATTTTACAGTATTACAGGTTACAACCATATAACAAACGTTCGAATTATATACAAACAAATGAAAACTATTTTCTGCTCAACACAACACGTTATTCATTTGAAATTTAAGAAATGCGCAATACTATTTCTATTTTCAAAGAATATGAAAGGATTAACCTTTTCGACGCCCATCTATATAATACGCGATGTGTCCTCCAGCGCCACGCTACAAATGTATAACGTATCTATAGTAAAACGTAGGGATGGGATTAATGTCCTATCGACAAATAATATTATAAGTTGAAATTAATGTTTATTCACCAATTTACGAAGCTAAATAAAAACTGATACCGTATTTTCATATTTTGTTTTATTTCATTAAAAAATCAATATGAAAACCTGGATATATTTCCCATAATAAAAGAAAAGAATTGTAAATTTATTAGACGTGTGTTCTAGAAGGCACATCCCTATTTGTCTCCAAATGTAATCCTTCTACTTCATATCAAGTCGTTGGCGCTCGAGGCACGTCAAAATCCTTTCTGATATAAGGATGTCTAGATGTCGATGTCTATGGTATTAGGTTGTCTCATAAATTATTGCCAGTTAAAAAACAAATTATTATTAATATGTTTTTATTAATAAAAATACATTTAATAAATTATATAGTCTCCCTCATTATCAACAACAGTCAGCCATCTACTGGGCAAAATTTGAATACCCTTCTCCCAAAATGAGGCAGGCTGGGGCTCGAAAAAATTTTCAAGTTCAATTTTAATACTTCCAGATTTTTCAAATTTTTTACATAGTTAATGAAATTTAAGAGCTCGAAATAAATTAAATTCTGAAGGCGCAAGATCCGGGCTATACGGTGGATGTGGAACAGTCAGCCATCCTAGCACCTCCAGCTGTTTATGTGTTAACTTGGAGCAATGAGATCGTGCGTTGTCATGCAAAAGTTGGACTCCAAGTCGTTTTGGCCGCTTAATTTTTAACATCTCTGCTAGTTTGCGAAGCTGCTGCGTATACAGATTGGCGTTAATAGTCTGATGAGATTCGAGGAGTTTCCAGAAAATCATTCATTGCCAATCCCAGAAAACAGACAACATGATCTTACGACCGTGTTAATTAAGTTTAGGCTGGGCTGGTGGGTTTTGCCCACGAGGAATCCAATAGGCATGACGCGTGTTAGTTTCATAATGTATCCAGCTCTCGTCACATGTAATAATGTCCTTGAGAAAGTCTCGTCGTAACAAACTTTGACAAATGGCCACACGAACGGCCCGGTCATGGTCCGTTAACGCATGAGGTGTCCAACGTGACATCACTTTGCGATATCCCATCGATTTGAGATAACGATCTATAGTCGTGTGGGATACTCCAAGCGCCTTCTCTAAATCGCGCGTACTATAGTCTGGATGTAGCTCAAGTTCGTGACGCAAAGCATCTTCATCAAAGCTGGTTAGTCGGCCTGGGCGAGGTTGATCTTCGCAACTTATCTCACCGGTGTCAAAACGCTTTTACCAGAAACGAACAGTCCGATCGCTAGTAGTAACCGGTCCAAATGCAGTGTTAATCTTTTTAGCCGTTTCTGTTGAAGAGACTTCGAGAAGTCGATGCTCATATACCATAATAGCTCGCAGTTGACGCTGATCCATTTTCACTAAAGACTAATTATTGCGTTGCGTCCGCGCCTATTTATACCCTCACCATAAAAGATACTCATCCTTACTAGAAAGATCTAGAACTTTCTTGAATTCGTTTTAGTTTAAATACGAGAAAATTCGAGTAAAATAAAATATGACAAGAACTTATGAGACAACCTAATATTTTTCTTTTTTCTATTCACTGTGGTCGAGTTACACGTGCATAACCTCAACCGATTCATGCATAATTTATTTCGTTTACTTACAACAAATAGAACCAAATACAATCAATAGAAGCTAGATACGTGGTTTTCTACGTGTTTTTTTTTTTAAATTAAAATGGAGGGTGACTGTTTTACGCAGATGTTACTGATCTTTTTTTTTAATGGTAGGTATAGGTGTCGCAAAATACTAGCAGTGATTTTTCTTGTTTTTAGAAACTAATAGAAAACGGAAGTACATTCCTGAAATGGAAGTTGACGACGAACTATTTCAAAATTCTGATTATTCACAAACTTTTTCTTATGATGAATCTTGTATATAACTCCACACCTTGTAAAACTCGCAATAATTCGTCATATTCACCGTCACTCATTTTTTATAAGAACATGTGCGCCAACGCAAGATGTAAACATTGCACTACACTAAAATGCACAAAGTCACTATGACCTTGAAACCCGTCCGCTTATGACGTCACAGACTTACTTCTATACAAGTTCGTGGCGTTGTGTGCACGGAAAACTAGCCGCTTTGTAGGGATGGGTTTTTCAAACGGTGTTTCACTATCGACAATGATTAGAAAACCTATTTATTCTTGATTAAGGTGAATAAAACGTAGTTTATAGTTTACAATATTTATAAAATATTATTTATTCACGTCATTTTCTTGCAATAATAGTATTTATGATCGTTGGTGAATAAAACGTAGTTTATAGTTTACAATATTTATAAAATATTATTTATTCACGTCATTTTCTTGCAATAATAGTATTTATGATCGTTTCGACGAGATGAAATATAGCGAGGTCTTCATCGTGTCCAATCACTGGCTTACTTCATATCAAGTATTTGGCGTTGGGGGCACGAAAATATTTTCTGGCGTTTTTGTTTCTATTTAATATAAAACAAACAAGAACTTATTATGTGTGAAAAAGTTAAAAATATGGCGTATAACAGGGCAATTTTCCATAAAAACAAAATAAAAGGTCTTGTAAAAGTCGTAAATTTATTTTATACTATTATTACTTCTAATCAAGTAGTGGCGCTGAGGGCACGAATATCTCGAACTTGTATACAAGTGATTGGCGTTCAAAAGGTTAAGAGCCCTTTCCCACGGCAAGATCTCGTTTTTTGCAGGATCCCGTTTAGCAGTATGCCGTGGGAAAGAGCCCTAAGACTTGAAATAATTACGTTCGGGAGAAGTTTAACACGATACAACTGATACAAATAACGCGATTTTGAAGACGTGTCACAACTTGTCGATAGCGAGGTATCAGTTTACAACTTTTATGCCCGTTTTCACCAACAGCCCCTAAAATGTTAAGTGTCTCCCAATATAAGGGGCACTTCTCGCGAGTTTTGTTTTCACCAACGTTTAAGAGACACCTAAATCATTAGGGGTCCCTTATAATTTAGGGGATGAATTGACGACCCCGTAACGTTTAAGTGACGCATAGTTTTAGGTTATTTTGCGAATCGCCTATGCACCAAACAACAAACTTCGTACTGAATAAGATAAAAATGGATAGTAACCACGATTTATTTGAAGATTTAGAAGCAATTGAAGATATGGAGTTCTTAAGTGACCGAAATTTGTATAGACGACCTCGTATTTATCGTGAAAGATCGAAGGATTTTGAAAAATATGATGACAAAGACTTTTTCATAAGATACAGGTTATCCAAGGAGAGTATGATATTTATACTGAAAAAGATTGAACATTTATTAGAATTCCACGATGACAGGTAAGTACAGTGCCTTCAACTAGCTAGCTACTTGCTAAATTTTGTATAATTACTCACATAACTTTGTAACCTTACTTGTATCTTATTGACAGAAATAAATCTGTGGCACCGATTAACTAATTACTGTGTGCCCTTCGATTTTATGCAACAGGCAATCAATTATTATCTATAGCAGATCTCAATGGCATCAGTGTATCTACTTGCAGTAGAATTATAAAAAGAGTGTTGTCATGGATATCCATGCACTATTCTTTGCTTCATTTGTGGACCCATCTGTCTTTTTATTTAAAATCGTATCTTTGTGTTGCAACAATAATTTTATCAGCTTATCTTTATCTTCAAGTGAAAAATTTTGACCACTTTTCCTCTTTTCTGCCATTGTAATTAATAAAAACACCAAAGAAAAATATAGGAAATGATTGAAATGAATAATTGAAAATTTGAAACGATGAAACCGTTAGGAGTATATATGTTCTGTGGACGAAACTGTCATGTGAATTGTGGCATCAAAATAAACGTCACCGTCATCGCGTCTTTTTAAGCAATGGCATTGGCCGTACAGCCAAAAAATAGAAAAATTGCAACTTTTTGTTACTAATCTAACATTCATAAGTTAAAGACTCTTCTTTTTCGAAATAAATTGAAGTTAGAAACGTTAATTACTTCTTTCATGTTGTATATTTACGCAAATATCAATAAAATTGTCTACTCGATTAATTTATCGATAAACGTTCGCATAGTTCCTCAACACTAAACGTCACCTAACTAGGGGACTCTTAATTAGGTAGCCCTTAGGACGGCGAAACAGAATTTAACACGTTCAACGCCACGGCCCGAACGGAACATACTGGTGTCGCCCAACATTGTCCGCCATGGCATTGAACGTGTTAAGTTAAGGGATGATTTGACGTGTTCCCTAACTTAAGGGAACCTTACATAAGTGACTGTTTAGGGGCTGTTGGTGAAAACGGGCATTAATGTTTTAAATATGTTCCATCCATCACACATCTATGTAATTGCTACGCTTTATAGTTGGGTACTTACCGATTATACGTGATTTGTTTGGTTGGTGTACCTCAAAAAATAGCTACGAAAAACGTGATCATCAGAATGACTGCCCAAAATGACCGATCAGCTTTAAAATATTACTAAAATCTAATACCTATTAGCTACTATTTGATACCTTTGTTTAAATAATTGGTACCTAATTAATAACTGAGAAAATTTATTTAAAAAATGGCCAGTCATTCTGACGTCAGGATGACTGCCCACATTTAGAATCTTCACGTAAGGGCTCCAAAATTTCAATTCGCTTTTACAAAAATGTTGTACCTATTTGATACCTAAACATATATTTTTTTCCAGATTTTTAGGGCAAAGAATAAAGATTTTAAAAGAAAGCACGTTTGGTCCCAGCTGTCATTTGTGAATCTTTGACAGTCGTTACGGGTCGTCAGTAGCCCGAAAGCCAGTCTTACCAAAGGGCATCGTATTACCCAGTAACTGGGTTGTGGAGGTCAGATAGGCAGTCGCTCCATGTAAACTACTGGTATTCAGCTGCATCCGGTTATTTATTTATTTATTTGGGACAAACAAACAGTAACACATTATATCTGCGCAAATAATATAAACAAAGATCACTACATAGTATAAAACAAAGTCGCTTCCCGCTGTCTGTCCCTATGTATGCATAGATCTTTAAAACTGCGCAACGGATTTTGATGCGGTTTTTTTTAATAGATAGAGTGATTCAAGAGGAAGGTTTATATGTATAATACATACATAATATAGTAGAGAAACACCGATAATTTTAGAGATTTTTAATGTGATGTCGTAAATAAACACTTTTTGGCGCTTACATTGCAAACGCTGGCTGAGCCCTACGAGATAGATCAAAATAATGTAGTACAGTATTGTACACCTTAAAAAGGTCTACAAAAAAATCCACAATGGTATGTGTCTATCTCTTAGGGATAACTCACAATAACGATTTTTTATCCTATACTTTTTACGAGAAATAATGGCTCTAAAATTATTAGTGTTTCTCTACTATATTATGCATGTATTATACATATTATAAACCTTCATCTTGAATCGTCTTATCTATAAAAAAAAACCGCATCAAAATCCGTAGCGTAGTTTTCAAGATCTAAGCATGCATAGAGACAGACAGACAGCGGGAAGCGACTTTGTTTTATATGTACTATGTAGTGATCAGAATTGCACCCGTGCGAAGCCGGGGCGGGCCGCTAGTATTATATAAATGTGAAACTCACACCGTTATCCACAGCATATACAATTCATATAACTTTACTAATGAACAATCTATGCGAGTAAGACTACAAGACTGGTCAAATAACTATACATCGGAATCCTTAAGTTTCTTTAACAAAGCAGAACGAAATCTATTTTCTGACACTGAGAATAAATCTAATTCTGTAGTTTCTGAACAAAAATCATTATAGTTTTTGCACAAGCGACGTAGAGGCGCCCGCAAACCAGCATTGGTGCGGCAATGGGACACAGCAAAAAGAGGACGTGCGCGCACCTCTCGTCTAATAACAGTTCTTGGGAAGTTGGGACATAGTAGCATATTTTATTAGTAATCTCAGAGCAGTTATACCTGTTATAGCATACGTCGAAGAGAAACATAATTTCTAGATATAAACGTCTAGACTTCAGGCTCATTAGATTGTATTTATTAAGTAGATTTTTATAGGTTGGGAAATTGTGGGAGCACCTATAGTGCAGCGATCTGAGGAATTTGCGCTGCACTTTTTCTAGCATCTCAACATATTTATTATAAAAAGGGCTCCACACTACCACTGCATATTCGAGTTGAGATCTAACTAGTGCTTTATACAGATGAGAATAAGTGCTTGCGTGTTTAAATTCAGTAGCTGATCTCATAACGAACCCGTACATACGATAAGCCTTTTTGGTGATGTTATCAATATGTTGATCAAGGTGAAGTTTGTTATCTAGCAGTACCCCTAGGTCTCGCACGGATGGAGCTTTCAATAGATTTACATTGTTTAGATTATAATTATGATTTAAAACGTTTTTATTTTTTGTGAATGATATCGTTAAACATTTGGAAATACTTATTTATTCCTTTAATAAAATTATCTGACGTTGGAAAAATCAGCCCTTTGTAAACAAAAATCTGTAATAAAATCTTTATTGTTGGCCTTTAAAATCTGGAAAAAATATATGTTTAGGTATCAAATAGGTACCAAATTTTTGTAAAGGCGAATTGAAATTTAGGAGCTTTTTTTTTTTTTTGGGTGGGAAATTATCAAATAACTTCTCTCGCTCTGGGCGGAGCGGGAGGATGTGTCAGACTTTTACTGACTATAACCCACCCGTGTTCCTTCAGTTGCCTGTGCCAAGGGCCACGGTAACTCTTTCGAACAATCCGCGACTCTGGCAGGCATCGGCCCTAGCAGACCCCGTCAGTTACTGCTGACATCTCTTTGAGGCGCGCGTGGAACACAACGAGCCGTCGACCCGGGCCTGGTCCTTACCGGACGGTGAACTGCCCATTGTTCGCCGCCCGCAAGCCCGCGCCTACGGTGGCCGGGAGTCGGCTCTTGACTCCCGACGCCCAGGACGTCTCCTGTGGCGACTAGGGGCGTGAGGGCGCAAAGATTGCCTCTCCCTCACGCGTTCGGCCTCCTCCTTCGCAAGCATTACTGCTTCGCAGAAGGAGGTGACGGCTTCCCATGCACTCTCGCTCCGAACCATGGCCTGGCCCAGGGCCGGACGCGAGAGATCGCCGCCGTGAGAACGCGGCGGTGCTCCGCCCAAGCCGGGCAGACCTCCACCGTGTCCTCCGGGCGATCCACACAATGGTGACACCCGGGCGTTTCCTCCCGCCTTATACGGAACAGGAACCTCCCGAAGCAGCCGTGTCCGGTGAGGACCTGCGTCAGGCGGAAGGTGAGGACGCCGTGGCGCCTCTCTAACCACTCCTCAAAGAGGGGACTTACCGCCGCAATTGTGGCGTGCCCAAAATTTAGGAGCTCTTACGTGAAGATTCTAAATGTGGGCAGTCATCCTGCTGTCAGAAAGACTGGCCATTTTTTAAATTCATTTTCTTAGTTATTAATTAGGTATCAATTATTTAAACAAAGGTATCAAATAGTAGCAAATAGGTACTAGATTTTAGTAATATTTTAAAGCTGATCGGTCATTTTGGCCGGTCATTCTGATGAAAATCTCTAATAAAATCTTTATTCTTTGCCCTAAAAATGTAGAAAAAATATATGTTTAGGTATCAAATAGGTACTAAATTTTTGTAAAGGCGAATTGAAATTTTGGAGCCCTTACGTGAAGATTCTAAATGTGGGCAGTCATCCTGACATCAGAATGACTGGCCATTTTTTTAATAAATTTTTTGTTATTAATTAGGTACCAATTATTTAAACAAAGGTATCAAATAGTAGCAAATAGGTATTAGATTTTAGTAATATTTTAAAGCTGATCGGTCATTTTGGGCAGTCATTCTGATGATCACACGAAAAACCACACCTAAATTAAAAAAAAATATATATATTTTTGCTGGCCTATAGTTGCTCGGAAAATTATGAAAAAAAATATACAACGTAAACCTAATTAGTAGCTTTAATGTCGCTTTGGTTTCATTCGAATATCTATTATAGTTTAGTAGAAAAATAATTTTGGAGTTAGGGGTTGCAACCTCCATTTTCCAAAAACGAATAAAGCTAGGGGCTAGGCTTAGCTAGGGGTTTCAAAATTGGCCTAAAATTATTTTCAACAACTAGCGACTTTAGAAAGGCACTAATGTCTAAAAAGACGCCAGTGCAGATTTCATATGGAAACCCGGTGAGACCCTTTGTAATATAACAATAACATTAAAATTATTTTTTATTATTGGTTTATATTTCCTTCCTCCCTGTTTCATTCTAAACAATAAATCAAACAATTAGATACGAGTGCCACTAACTACCACGATCGTTTTTTGTGCATTAGCCAAAGTTCACAACCCTAGCGCGATCGCCGACCGTAGGTATGAAAAGTGAAGTACATACATGTGATTGACTTCTGTACCTTTCTGTTTTGTGCCGCAAGGTTGGCACCGACGGGCGCGCGCGGACACTAATCCGCTTGATAGGAAAAAAGCCCTAAAAGAATCCTCATTGATTCTTTTTGGACCTTTTCCTTATTCCGCGGCATATATACACACACAAGTTATAATGTCAGTACCAACGCACCTTTCATAGAAATTATAAAATATAAATTAAACTAGTTTTTAAATAAGTATTTAAGTCAATCTGTTAAGAACCTGGTACTACTAAGTATTTATAAGTTTGTAAATTTATTACTTTTGTAAAAACCTAAATAATTTTTTTTTTTTAAATATTTTTGAGTTCCTTCAAAATTGGCACCTGGGCGCAGAGTAGCCCGCTGAGCTAAGGCGACAGTGACTCACCGCGCAGTGCAGCGCCATCTGCCGCGCCAGCAGCGCCACGTTGGTGTCGGACACGCAGTGCGTGTCGAGGTGCGCCAGGAACTTGGTGCGGATGCGCTCGTCCTTGGTCTTGATGAACACGCGGTTCATGCCGTGCTCGTAGGGCTCCACCACCACGATGCAGAAGTTCAGCTGCCCCTGCGAGTGCAACGATAGCGATCAGTGTCTGTGCGACGCACGCTCCGGCAGTGCCGACTCTCGACCGCGCGTCTAAACCTTGTGCTATCCCTTGACCACATTTTGATTTATGCGATTGTTTAACTATTGCTCCGTTTCGCGGATTAGATTCAAATAGGGAAGATGCAGATATACTATTTATCAATATTTTGTGACTAAAATGTTAAAAAAAACATAAAAGAAGGACCACTGCAACGTTTTTATTTTAGTTTATATTGATTTTTAACAATAATTACGAATTAAAATAACGTGAAACGGAACGTATTTTAATCCGCCAATCAGCGTCTAGTGACGTCACTCATGTTATGATGACTTATTTAAGGTTATAGTTGTGAACGTAAACAACTTTTATCGCGGAAATTAATCGCATTTTTTTAATAAAAATGGGTTGGGTTCATAAAAGCAGATCTCAGGAACCTGCCGAAAGTTAATGTTGGTGATCTTCACAGCATCGAATGACAGTCTAAAGAATAAATTGTCATCCCTCTTCGCAGCTTGGAACCACTTTTTTCTCAACTTCGGGTCAGAAGGTCCAGTTAAAAATATTTTATTTGGAAACTTAGTTGAAGTCGATGGACACATTTTCACAAAACACGAATCAACTCGGCTTATTCTCGGGATATTTGTGGCATTGTTATGACAGCCTGTACACAATATTAATCTCAGTTTGAATCATTTTGAACACATTTTTCGAACATATGAAGCAATAGATTAGGAATATGCTTATATTGCTAATCTATTGCTTCAAATGTTCGAAAAATGTGTTTGGTCAACAAGGTAAAAAACGCAAAATGTTCTTCAACTGTCAAAATGAAACCCATTGCTACTGATGGTGTGTTACGCAATTACCTTGCTGAGGTTGATGGATACTTAGTCCATTTTTTTTATAATTTACAATATCTTACATGTATTTATTCAAAAAATATCTCGAAAGTTGAAAATTACGCAACTATGAAAGCCAGCGATGAACAAATATGGCCAGTGACAGACCGGAGTGACGTCATCGTAACTGTAGATCGTTTTCGCGCGAAAATTTAAACTGTCAGTTTGAAACCGCAATTTTTTTCAGTAAATTATAGTATTTAAATGTTTTATTATACTCTTGGTATATTCTACATGAAATTCATTCAAATGAAGGCAAAAATAAAAATATTGCATGTTCTCTATTCCCACGTCATCGTGGAATGCAAACATACCCCGGTCATTCGACGTCCCTCGCCTCAAAATATGTCATCTATGTGAGGTGACATAATACCAGCCTCTCAAACAGAGAAGTCACAACGCTTGCTCAGACGGGTTGGCGATTTCAGACTTATATTAACTATAAGGTCAGGTTTCCTCGCGATGTTTTTCCTTCACCGGCGTCAGCAATGTCCAAGATAAACTCCATATGAATTATGAGGTGACATATACGTCTCAATATTCGTCAGTCGTCCGATCATAGCGACTGTACCATAAAGTGTCGTGATGTCGTGACTCGTCAGTTTACCTTGATGGTGTGTATGTTGAAGTCGGCGCCGGAGTCGTTGTACACGATGGACACGTAGTCGTTGCCGATGTACTTGCGCTTCTCGTTGCACGTGGGGTCCTTGGCCGACGAGGGCATCGCCGTCGCCACGTGGAACAGCACCTGCCATCACAGCGCACTTCAACCAACAGAACCGTCGTATGATACAACATTTTATCGGTTGCAATTTTATTCCTCTTTTTAATTATGCATAATTGCTTTTTTGGTTCACTTTAGCCATTGTCAGAATGGTCAACATCGTATTTGCTTGCCATGATAATAGAATAGATGGTGTTTACTGCTAAAAATTAATGTGAAATTAAAAGCTGCTACCGCGGAGTTGCAGGTGACTGTACTAAGTTGCGATGTTATTATGTAGGAAAAAAAAATCTGGATCAACTTCCCTGTTTAAATATAATGCTACAGCCACAGCTACATATATTATGTAAACATCTTTTCAGAATTTGAAAACATTTTTTAGGCTCGTATTGGCCACTAAAGTCTACTTATTAATTCACTGGAGTAAACTGACACATGCTAATTTTTTTTTTTTTTAATTAGTTCCTGACGGAACAGGCTAAGGTCTGAGACCATGCTGCCTAGTCTTCAGTGACACATGCTAATGTCACGTTGTAAAATAATGTTGCCGTATTTATTGTAATAGTGATGCGTTCCGTTCGTTGTGATTTAGCTCATTCACACAAAGTCAATAGGAACATTTTTTATTTTATTTATTTTTATTTATTTTAGTACATGGAGGACTTACACCTATTAAAAACAGACACAAAAGGAAATCATAATCACCCGAAAGCCAATTACAAATCCTCACGTATAGAATTATAATAAAAATTTATGGTGTGAGCACAAAAACAAAAAAACACATCACCTAAACTAAAATAAGTAGCAATATAAATACATAGTTTGCAAATATATGCCTAAAATAATAGAGAAAACAATAAAATAACAAAATCAAATAATATAACCTACCGCTACTTACAAAAATTAAAAATTTGAGGCTTAAACACCTTCTGGCTGAATTCACACTAATTGTGAATGGATCAAAATCATATTCCTTGCATATGTCATTGAAACTACTGCTTGCGCGCACAATGTAACTGTTCTGCCTATAATTCGAAGATGTTTTGAGCTCTTACATGGCGTGCGCTGACTAGATGGTAAGAGAGAGACTAGATGATAAAATTAATGTTCTACAGGATTGTACATCTTAAAACGTTCAACAGAAAAGTCCGCGATAGCATATGCCTATCTTCTAAGGATTATCCACAGTAACCATTTTTATCTTTCAGAATTTCATAAAAAAATATTGTTATTTCCGAAGCTATTTTGACCAGTATATTACTAATCCACCGATAAAGTATGTTAGTTAAATTAGGCTGTTATTATGATTAAAATATGCCTTGACATCATATCATTTAAATGCACACTTGCAAAGATAACACAGAATTTAAACTACGCGCAGCACAATAAAATATTTTATTTACGTTCACTGGTAGTGGGACCATAAACAATAGACCTTATTTGTTTTTTTTAATGATTGTGAGGCCGGAGGCCCGTTCACACGGTGATGATCAGTACGATAAATTACTGTATGATTTTCGATAAGAAGTATTTAGTCCAAAATTAGCTTTATAATTTTTTGGTCACATTAGTAGATCTAGCCCGTGCCAACACGGCGTGGGTCGCTAGTTTATTATAAAAATTGCATTTTTATTTCATTTTATGTAATTCGCTTTTTGAAACTCATCATCAATCAATACAAACTACTGCAGCGTTAATTAGCGTCATGTTAAACAGTGTATACTAATGTATGTTTCTTTGTGACAATAAACTATTTTATTATTATTATTATTATCAATCGGCCTATAAAGGTATTACTACTAATATTTTTATATCGATTTAAAAAAACTAGGCGGACAGATTTCTAATTAAAATAAATAAAATAATGTGATTTGATTTAGAGGGGCTTGTGGCTAAATAATAACAGCCGCAAGGGTCGATCGATCAGGTAAAGCTACGACTGCCGCGGTTGGTCCGTGGATGGGTGACCATCTTCACATACCAAGACCCCCCCGTGCCTCGGAAAGCACGTTAAGCCGTCGGTCCCGGCTGTCATTCGTGGATCTTTGACAGTCGTTACGGGTCGTCAGTAGCCCGAAAGTCTGACAATCAATCTTACCAAGGGGTATCGTATTACCCAGTAACTGGGTTGTGGAAGTCAGATAGGCAGTCGCTCCATGTAAAATACTGGTATTCAGCTGCATCCGGTTAGACTGGAAGCCGACCCCAACATAGTTGGGAAAAGGCTAGGCAGATGATGAATGTGATTCGATTTAGAACGTAACGAGAATGAATGAGCGAGTGATTGATGTCAATCTTCTTGTCACAACACTTTTCATCAGATAATGGTAACATCGTAAACGTCAGATTACTCCAGTGAATTAATAATTAGACTTTATAGTAAGCGATGATGAGGTCTTCTGGTACACGACGCGTACAAGTGAGCGAAGAACCCACTCGAGTGCTGATCACTCCCAGGTTGTAGGAGCGGCTGTATGTTCCTCGTGGCTGTGTTACCTGCATGATGTCGTCGTTCCACACGTAGGTGTAGTGGCCGTCCTTGCCGCCCTTCTCCAGGTTAAGGAACAGGTGCGGCTGGTCGTCGTCACCGCCCTCCAGCGACACCAGCGTGCCCAACTGCGTCAGGAACTCTGCGTACCTGCAAGCAAGTATCACCTCAAGGTAACGAGGTGCATGGTAAACCACGGGTATCGCGGGATATGCCTTGGGGGCGTGCCACGTGTCGCTATCGACCTGCACACAACGGAGCTAGTGCAGTTAACAGATAGCGTCGTCACGTACCTCACACTGCCGTATTCGTTCTTCAATATGAATACTTCGTTATCTTGTTGTCCGGGCCCAACGTACAGCACTCCGACCTGTGAACACGTCGTGCGTATATTACGTTATGGACGGCATCAAATGATTACTCGATATTATAGTAATAACATATATTTATATTAGACGTAGACAAAGACTTTCAGGTGCACATCAATGGTGACAATTTGACATCGACACAGCATTTTTGTCATAGCAGCAAGAGCGATTCCCGTAGCGCAATTGTACGACTGATATGCGGCTGCCTGCACAGGCTGGTGCGCAGTCCCGCGCGTGGGAGCGCTGCGGGAAAAGCATAGAGGCGCTGCAGGGAGAGAGCATGAAGGCGCTGCGGGGAGAGAGCATGAAGGCGCTGCGGGGAGAGAGCATGGAGGCGCTGCGAGGAGAGAGCATGAAGGCGCTGCGGGTAGAAAGCATGTAGGCGCTTTGGGGAGAGAGCATGGCAGCGCTGCGGGGAGAGACCATGAAGGCGCTGCGGGGAGAGAGCATGAAGGCGCTGCGTGGAGAGAGCATGGCAGCGCTGCGGGGAGAGAGCATGAAGGCGCTGCGGGGAGAGAGCATGGATGCGCTGCAGGGAGAGAGCATGAAGGCGCTGCGGGGAGAGAGCATGGCAGCGCTGCGGGGAGAGAGCATGAAGGCGCTGCGGGGAGAGAGCATGGAGGCGCTGCAGGGAGAGAGCATGAAGGCGCTGCGGGGAGAGAGCATGGCAGCGCTGCGGGGAGAGAGCATGAAGGCGCTGCGGGGAGAGAGCATGGAGGCGCTGCAGGGAGAGAGCATGAAGGCGCTGCGGGGAGAGAGCATGGCAGCGCTGCGGGTACAGCATGGAGGCGCTGCGGGGAGAGAGCATGAAGGCGCTGCGTGGAGAGAGCATGGCAGCGCTGCGGGGAGAGAGCATGAAGGCGCTGCGGGGAGAGAGCATGGATGCGCTGCAGGGAGAGAGCATGAAGGCGCTGCGGGGAGAGAGCATGGCAGCGCTGCGGGGAGAGAGCATGAAGGCGCTGCGGGGAGAGAGCATGGAGGCGCTGCAGGGAGAGAGCATGAAGGCGCTGCGGGGAGAGAGCATGGCAGCGCTGCGGGTACAGCATGGAGGCGCTGCAGGGAGAGAGCATGAAGGCGCTGCGGGGAGAGAGCATGGCAGCGCTGCGGGGAGAGAGCATGAAGGCGCTGCGGGGAGAGAGCATGGAGGCGCTGCAGGGAGAGAGCATGAAGGCGCTGCGGGGAGAGAGCATGGCAGCGCTGCGGGTACAGCATGGAGGCGCTGCGGGGAGAGAGCATGGAGCCACCGCGGGGATCGAGAGCATGGAGTTACCGCTGGCAGCGTCTAGAGACAGCAGTTCTTATAAAATTCGTGGTACCGAAAGTACGTTGAGCGCACAACTTCTGTCACGGGCCGTCTTAAAAGCCGTCAGTTACGTTAAGGCATGAGTGCTGCCAACAGTGACACGCTTGGTTTGTACAATAAATGTTGACAATGGCGCCTGTAACAGCGGCCGTCGAGTGGCCTCCGTGCTCTGTTGTGGTTTCGCCTAACAATAGGATAGTGTGGGTTAAGAACAGATGTTTACTTTGTATGTTTCTAACGGCGGCACGAGGTCGAGGTTCTTGATGGTCCGCTCGTGTTGCACGCCGGACACGCGCAGCGGACGCTCCGCCAGTGGGTTCAGGATCGTCGGCGTCTCACCTGCACAGGGCTTAGTTAGCTCCACAGCTCGTTTTCAGGCGCTAAGCAGACTATGTACAATTTGTTCACGGCGATAGACCGTACAGAAATCTATGCAATAACGCGCACTGTCTGTCTGCTGAGCGCCTCATGAACCATCACAACAAATATATTTTTTAAATTACTTCATAAATAAGTGTTTAATCGCTGAAGGTGGCAAACTACATCGCGCGCAAGACACGTGTTTAGATATGAAGTTACTGATACAAAATGAGTGTTCAAAACACTTATCGCGTGAATATATAATACGTAGTGTGCAGTTACCTGGCACTGGCGGCGTGATGGGGTAGGTGCTCATGTTGTGGTACAGCTGCAGGAACACGAAGCTGGGCGACAGCCCGCCGCCGCCCGCGCCCGCGCCCGCCGCGCCCGTGGCCCTGCCCGCGTACATACTGATCACGCGCCGGCCATAGCAAAACGAAACCAAACAAAACAAAACACAAAGCGTAAAAAACAAACCGAGGTTAAACAATATAAGTGACAAATAAAAAAAAGGAAAGGATACATCGATTGCTAGCGATGATTATTATTTTCATTTCATTTGAAATAACAGGTTTCTTTAAATTATAAGAATTAAAAGGAAATATCTTAGTTGTAAAGCAAAGAATAGTAACAAATGAAGAGATCATGCACAAGAGAGAGTTCTGTAATACTAAGGGCCTATGCACACCACGTTTTTTAAACGCGCCGTCGACGCGCGTTTGTAGCAATACAGACGCGATACGCATGCAAGTCAGACGCAGCCTGTAGACCTTTGCACACCTGTATAAATACAGACGCGCGTGTGTAGCGATACAGACGGGATGCAAACGCTCGTGTGTAGCGATACAGACGCGCGTGTGTAGCGATGCAGACGCGATACAGACGCGCGTGTGTAGCGATACAGACGAGACGCTAACGCGCGTGTGTAGCGATGCCACACACGCGCTATTTTGTGAGCTCACAAAATAGACTACATATTTCGACTGCCGCAACAAACACTATCGAAACTGCAAATCACGCACTTCAAAGGAGAGCAATTCAAAGTTGTCATTCGATGCAAAATATTTTGTTTTGTGTGTTATATTATATTCTATTTGTATCTATTTTTATCTGATATTTTGCATCGAATTACAACTTTGAATTGCTCTCCTTTGAAGTACGTGATTTGCAGTTTCGATAGTGTTTGTTGCGGCAGTCGATTTGTTCCCAGGCATTTTTCTTTAGTACTTTATTCGAATAATCCGGCAATCGTGAATTCCACAATATTGGCCGGTTTTGAATTTCAGTTAAGAAGTTTTCTGTGTCGAAAGGCTCCATTTTTTTGTTCCAATGACGTGCGGTGCACCAAATCGCTCGATTGCTACTAGCGTAGATTCACACTTCCCTTTTCCTCGTTGCGGGGGAAACCCCGTCCGTAGGGAAGGCGCGCGCGCTAGCGCTCGTATCAGTGTCGCGCGTTTGAATCGATACAGACGCGCCGGTGTTGCGCGTTTGTATCGATACAGACGCGCCGGTGCCGCGCGTTTGTATCGATACATACGCGCCGGTGCCGCGCGTTTGAATCGATACAAACGACAACAAACTGCTCTGCAGAATAAAAACGCGCCGGCGACGCGCGTTCCCAAAACGCGCGTCGACGGCGCGTTTAGAAGACGCGGTGTGCATAGGCCCTAAGTACAACCATGCTCTTCATAGTTATAAGCGAGTCAGCAGCCGAGCGGTTAGCTTGGTTGCTACATTGTTACATAGATATAGATAGTTTTATGGCACTCCAGCACAAACGTGCATTTTCATCAAAGCTGAACCTGAGTCTGAAATATCAAGATACAAATACTTCGGCTCCAATTACAATGTAAAGTGGGTCGTGTCGTCACGAACGACAGAGAGAGAGCTCGTCGTTATCGGTGCAAGTTATGTTGAAATCCTTGTTTCAATGCATGTCATTTCCATTTAAACAAATGCAATTTTTACTCATGTCTGAAATGAGAACAACTAGTACTATTGATACAACTAGTATATCTATATAGATATAAAGATCGCACCACAAATCAGTAAATGTGTCTAATACAGTAATCCCCCCTATAACGCGGTACCCTTATAACGCGTTTTCAATCCCCCGTATAACACGGGCATTCCCTCATATAACGCGAGGGTTTCCCACATACATATTTCTGTACTGTGAAATTTAAATATTCGCTTTAAACCCCCTGCAGCGATAAAAGTTAAATGTGATGAATTATTTATACGTAACGCGTTATACGAGGTCGTAAAAACGCGGTATACGGGAATACCCCTATAACGCGTTTTCCTATAACGCGGAACCAATCTACCGCTTTGTAGGAGGGATTACTGTATATTTAAAACGTCATTCTATCTCTGTCATCTTCAAACGATTGACAGAACCATACGATGTTTTAAATACGGTTAGCGTTAAATGCATGTCATTGTGTGTGTGATCTCGGCCGGGTGGTTGTCACCTGTGGTCCCTCACTGGTGTCTCGCTGGCCCTCTGCAGGGGCGGACCTGCTCAGTGCTCACCCAACTGTGCCTCGCTGGCCCTCTGCAGTGGCGGACATGGTAAGTGGTACCTCACCTGTGCCTCGCTGGCCCTCTGCAGGGGCGGACATGGTAAGTGGTCCCTCACCTGTGCCTCACTGGCCCTCTGCAGGGGCGGACCTGCTCAGTGGTCCCCCACCTGTGCCTCGCTGGCCCTCTACAGGTGTAGGACATGGTAAGTGGTCCCTCACCTGTGCCTCGCTGGCCCTCTGCAGGGGCGCTACTGCTCAGTGGTCTCCCACCTGTGCCTCGCTTGCCCTCTGCAGTGGCGGACATGGTAAGTGGTCCCTCATCTGTGCCTCGCTGGACCTCTGCACGGGCGATACTGCTCAGTGGTCCCCCACCTGTGCCTCGCTGGCCCTCTGCAGGGGCGGACATGGTAAGTGGTCCCTCAGCTGTGCCTCGCTGGCCCTCTGCAGGGGCGATACTGCTCAGTGGTCACCCACCTGTGCCTCGCTGGCACTCTGCAGGGGCGGACATGGTAAGTGGTCCCTCACCTGTGCCTCGCTGGCCCTCTGCAGGG
This sequence comes from Eremobia ochroleuca, assembly GCA_949629135.1. Taxonomy (NCBI): domain Eukaryota; kingdom Metazoa; phylum Arthropoda; class Insecta; order Lepidoptera; family Noctuidae; genus Eremobia; species Eremobia ochroleuca. Next base: position 22,277,592 of record OX451391.1, read on the forward strand.
GCGGACCTGCTCAGTGGTCACCCACCAGTGCCTCGCTGGCCCTCTGCAGTGGCGGACATGGTAAGTGGTCCCTCACCTGTGCCTCGCTGGCCCTCTGCAGGGGCGGACATTGTAAGTGGTCCCTCACCTGTGTCTCGCTGGCCCTCTGCAGGGGCGGACATTGTAAGTGGTCCCTCACCTGTGCCTCGCTGGCCCTCTGCAGGGGCGATACTGCTCAGTGGTCCCCCACCTGTGCCTCGCTGGCCATCTGCAGGGGCGGACATGGTAAGTGGTCCCTCACCTGTGCCTCGCTGGCCCTCTGCAGGGGCGGACCTGCTCAGTGGTCCCCCACCTGTGCCTCGCTGGCCCTCTACAGGTGTAGGACATGGTAAGTGGTCCCTCACCTGTGCCTCGCTGGCCCTCTGCAGGGGCGATACTGCTCAGTGGTCCCCTACCTGTGCCTCGCTGGCCCTCTGCAGGGGCGGACATGGTAAGTGGTCCCTCATCTGTGCCTCGCTGGACCTCTGCAGGGGCGATACTGCTCAGTGGTCCCCCACCTGTGCCTCGCTGGCCCTCTGCAGGGGCGGACATGGTAAGTGGTCCCTCAGCTGTACCTCGCTGGCCCTCTGCAGGGGCGATACTGCTCAGTGGTCACCCACCTGTGCCTCGCTGGCACTCTGCAGGGGCGGACATGGTAAGTAGTCCCTCACCTGTGCCTCGCTGGCCCTCTGCAGGGGCGGACCTGCTCAGTGGTCACCCACCTGTGCCTCGCTGGCCCTCTGCAGTGGCGGACATTGTAAGTGGTCCCTCACCTGTGCCTCGCTGGCCCTCTGCAGGGGCGATACTGCTCAGTGGTTCCCCACCTGTGCCTCGCTGGCCATCTGCAGGGGCGGACATGGTAAGTGGTCCCTCACCTGTGCCTCGCTGGCCCTCTGCAGGGGCGCTACTGCTCAGTGGTCTTCCACCTGTGCCTCGCTTGCCCTCTGCAGCGGCGGACATGGTAAGTGGTCCCTCATCTGTGCCTCGCTGGCCCTCTGCAGGGGCGGACATGGTAAGTGGTCCCTCACCTGTGCCTCGCTGGCCCTCTGCAGGGGCGATACTGCTCAGTGGTCCCCCACCTGTGCCTCGCTGGCCCACTGCAGAGGCGGACATGGTAAGTGGTCCCTCACCTGTGCCTCGCTGGCCCTCTGCAGGGGCGATACTGCTCAGTGGTCCCCCACCTGTGCCTCGCTGGCACTCTGCAGGGGCGGACATGGTAAGTAGTCCCTCACCTGTGCCTCGCTGGCCCTCTGCAGGGGCGGACCTACTCAGTTGTCCCCCACCTGTGCCTCGCTGGCCCTCTGCAGTGGTGGACATGGTAAGTGGTCCCTCATCTGTGCATCGCTGGCCCTCTGCAGGTGCGGACTTGGTAAGTGGTCCCTCACCTGTGCCTCGCTGGCCCTTTGCAGGGGCGATACTGCTCAGTGGTCCCCCACCTGGGCCTCGCTGGCCCTCTGCAGGGGCGGACATGGTAAGTGGTCCCTCACGTGTGCCTCACTGGCCCTCTACAGGGGCCGACATGGTAAGTGGTCCCTCACCTGTGCCTCGCTGGCCCCCTGCAGGGGCGGACATGGTAAGTGGTCCCCCACCTGTGCATCGCTGGCCCTCTGCAGGGGCGGACCTGTTCAGTGGTCACCCACCTGTGCCTCGCTGGCCCTCTGCAGGGCGGACATGGTAAGTGGTCCCTCACCTGTGCCTCGCTGGCCCTCTGCAGGGGCGATACTGCTCAGTGGTCCCCCACCTGTGCCTCGCTGGCCCACTGCAGGGGCGGACATGGTAAGTGGTCCCTCACCTGTGCCTCGCTGGCCCTCTGCAGGGGCGATACTGCTCAGTGGTCCCCCACCTGTGCCTCGCTGGCACTCTGCAGGGGCGGACATGGTAAGTAGTCCCTCACCTGTGCCTCGCTGGCCCTCTGCAGGGGCGGACCTACTCAGTTGTCCCCCACCTGTACCTCGCTGGCCCTCTGCAGTGGCGGACATGGTAAGTGGTCCCTCACCTGTGCCTCACTGGCCCTCTGCAGGGGCGGACCTGCTCAGTGGTCACCCACCTGTGCCTCGCTGGCCTTCTGCAGGGGCGGATATGGTAAGTGGTTCCTCACCTGTGCATCACTGGCCCTCTGCAGGGACGGACCTCCTCCTCGCTGGCCCTCTGCAGGGGCGGATATGGTAAGTGGTCCCTCACATGTGCCTCACTGGCCCTCTGCAGGACCGGACCTGCTCAGTGGTCCCCCACCTGTGCCTCGCTGGCCCTCTGCAGGGGCGGATATGGTAAGTGGTCCCTCACCTGTGCCTCACTGGCCCTCTGCAGGTGCGGACCTGCTCCTCGCTGGCCCTCTGCAGGGGCGGATATGGTAAGTGGTCCCTCACATGTGCCTCACTGGCCCTCTGCAGGACCGGACCTGCTCAGTGGTCCCCCACCTTCTCCTCGCTGGCCCTCTGCAGGGGCGGATATCGTAAGTGGTCCCTCACCTGTGCCTCACTGGCCCTCTGCAGGACCGGACCTGCTCAGTGGTCCCCCACCTGTGCTTCGCTGGCCCTCTGCAGGGGCGGATATGGTAAGTGGTTCCTCACCTGTGCCTCACTGGTCCTCTGCAGGGGCGGATATGGTAAGTGGTTCCTCACCTGTGCCTCACTGGCCCTCTGCAGGGACGGACCTGCTCCTCGCTGGCCCTCTGCAGGGGCGGATATGGTAAGTGGTCCCTCACCTGTGCCTCTCTGGCCCTCTGCAGGACCGGACCTGCTCAGTGGTCCCCCACCTGTGCCTCGCTGGCCCTCTGCAGGGGCGGATATGGTAAGTGGTCCCTCACCTGTGCCTCACTGGCCCTCTGCAGGGGCGGACCTGTGCCTCACTGGCCCTCTGCAGGGGCGGACCAGCTCCTCGCTGGCCCTCTGCAGGGGTGGATATGGTAAGTGGTCCCACACCTGTGCCTCACTGGCCCTCTGCAGGGGCGGACCTGTGCCTCACTGGCCCTCTGCAGGGGCGGACCGGCTCCTCGCTGGCCCTCTGCAGGGGCGGATATGGTAAGTGGTCCCACACCTGTGCCTCACTGGCCCTCTGCAGGGGCGGACCTGTGCCTCACTGGCCCTCTGCAGGGGCGGACCTGCTCCTCGCTGGCCCTCTGCAGGGGCGGATATGGTAAGTGGTCCCTCACCTGTGGCGGCGCGTGGGGCTCATGACGGAGATGGTATTGGAGCGCTTGGAGCGCGCCAGCGGCGGCAGCTCGTCGCGGCCCGGCGCGCGCGCACGCGCACTCATCCCCTCCGGCACCGTGCCGTCACTGGCCGTCTGCAGGAGGTGGACATATTCGGTTACACATACGACTAACTTCTAGTCTCCGACACGAATCACTGTAACGTTACTTCGATATTACTTGATTTGGTTTATAAAAAATTGCTTTTCATATAAATTCCATTAATGCGAAAGCGTCAAAGTAGCCCACCGAATTCAAATGTTCTATTTTTTTGCAGGTCAGTATTAGGTTATATTAAGTCCTTACACATAAAATTGGCGTTTTATATGGAAAAAGCAAAAAGATTTTTTTTAAATGAAATTATACCCTTTTATACGTAAGATGTTTCTGAAATGATTGGAGCAAGAATCTCTAAAATTGATTTATCATTTACACCGAAGCCTGCCGCTAACTCTGACCTGGTTTGCGATGGATCCGCTTCCACGATCTCTTTTAATTTTTTATTGCCAACTAGGGTCTCTGGCCGTCTACGGGGTTTGTTCTGTAGGTCAAAATTCCCAGAACGAAAATTTTGAAACCAAAACCATACAATGTTTTCTTTTACAGTAGCTTTTCCATAGACATAATTAATCCTTCGAGCTTTTTCTGCAGAGCTGGTGCCGCGGCGGATCTCGTATTCGTAAAAAAGGGGATTTTTAAGTTTTTCATATTGTGAACAGGACGTGTTAAAGAAAAATTAAATGGCGCGAAAACAAATGAATCACTAAATTCGAAACACAAACACACAAGCCTAAATCTATATTTATAAAAATCAATTGTGGTGCGTTAATCTCGCAAAAACTCCAAAATGGCTCAACCGATTCTGATTAAACTTTGCTAAGTTGCTATGTGCGCACCGGAAATGGTCCCAAACAAAACAGTTATTTATTCAACTGTTGTATAATAAGGAAACACGAACGAATTGGGTTATAATATCACATGAGTGTTTTAATACCAAATTATGTACAGTTGCGTACAAGATTTTATCTAAACCCATGACATGAATCCTCTATAAAAGGTTCTGAAACGATAGGGTGCCGTACAGTGTTGTAAGAACTCAATGTAAATTCATGGAAAGTTTAATTGCCGAGTATCTAATACAAACAAAGTAGGTATTAATTTTTTGCAATACTAATATCGAACAAAAATGGCGGGATAAAACGTGAATTAGAATAAGTTTTACGGCGCTGTGGTAGTAAAACGCGCGTGCATGAAATTGTTCTTTTTTTAAAATTCATAAAGATACCACGAGTTGAGTAGTGAGAATGTGGTTTTTTGATGAGTAAGGAAGGGATTGAAAAAGCAAAGGAGATGCATAATGAAATTCAATACATCATAACACTTGTTTTGGATGATATTATGTTACTATGACACTGGTTGTTTTAATGTTGGCAATAAGCTAACTGTTTCAGAAACTTTTAAACAGGATTTATAGCATGGATGTAGATAAAATATGATACACAACCGTAACAAATATGTATTTAATGTTTTCCCATTGTTTGTGCTATTTGTTAGAGTATATTCGTGTATTTATGTATATTTATTTGCGTTTATATTTATCTAGCTGACCCGGCGAACTTCGTACCGCCTCAGAATTAATAAATACAAAATGTAACAGAAAATTAATTTTGACCAACATACCACTTGACACTAACCTGAAAATTAAAAAAACCGTAAGAAAATTCGAATTTCGCGGGCTACCTTAACCTTCCGTACCGCGCTGTACATGTACACGAGAGAAGTAATAAATTGAACGGTGCATACCTTCTGCAGCTGGTGGTGGTGGTTGTGCTGCGGCGCGGGCTGCGCGGGCGCGTCGGCCGTGCCTGCACACGTCACACACACACTCGCTACACTCCGCTCACGTGCGACACTGCGCCGCGCGACTGAGCAGCGACAGATTACATCGCCTACTGCGACAACAGTTGGCCAGTTGTTACAGTGAAGGTTTGGTACGGCAGTCATGCTAACTAAGCATGACTTATTATTATGTTCAATCAAAATACACTCAGCTGCAGTAAATGTGGCCCAAGAACAGAAATGAGGTGCCAAGTAACGTCTTCAGTTTTTTAAGTGTATAATTTTATATTAGGGTAAGATGTAAAAATGACTTTTTTTTTAATTTATGCCAGAGCCGTTTCGAACGTTTCCTAGGAATGTAAGTTAAGAGCGGGAAGTAATCAAAATAGCCTAACTTCTATATGATTTTTCATGAAATTGATAAGACTTAGGTATAAAATTAAAATAACACGAGTAACTAAATGATATTTTCACACTTATTGTGCAAGAGAAACACAAAATATTCAAATTTTCTAGATAAAAGATCATAACGAAGTTACCTCCTATTTTCACGACTTTTCGATTTGTACTTCATATTATGCTTATGACTACTGGGATAAAATTTTGATGATTAATGTATTAATATTGGGTTGACACAAAAGTAATGAGACACTACAAAACTCTATACATTTCATTTTTCAAGTTAATTGATTGATTCTGAATTCAAGCTAAGCGTATTGCAAGTAGACGCAATATAAACAGATATTTTTATCTAGTGAAGAATGTCATTGAAAATAAAGGGAATGACAATGATCATATTCCGTTTAAATATTGTAATTTGAGAAATCATTACAAGAAATAGGGTTGCTGATTACTGCGGTGCAAAAAAAAATTCTAAGATTTTTGATAGATTTGTTCAATCATGTTCGTCCTTAATATGACAACTATGACGTAGTCATTCTGAAAAGGCTTAATTCCATTAGTGATGCGATTATATTGGCCTTTATATCGTTAAGAAAACAAATCTATTGAGTTTGTTTTCATCATGATTCATGATCAGGAGTATGTATAATTTGATGGAAGTGCTTTTGCTTTTTAAGATCCCGTACCTCAAAAGGAAAAATCGAAACCCTTATAGGATCTCTTCGCTGTCTATCTGTATGACCCTTTTTCTCAAGAATTCGTGGAGGTATCAAGTTGAAATTGATATCAAATAGGTACTTAGATCGACGGTCCCTTGGAGCTGTAATAATATAGAGCCTCTAAGACGTTGACTTAGAAGCTGGCATAAATGGCCATTCATGTCGAATATTTTGACACCCGCAAATACATTAAAACCCTATAGATGTCTGCTATGGATTTTAATTATACCCCTTGACCTAGAATCATGAAATTTGGCAAGAAGCAAGATCTCACAGCACAAATAGGTATAGGAAAATATCCCAAAATCGTTCATTTGTAATTTTACTCGGAATCGAAAATTTGTTTATAGGCCGTAACTTGAATTTAGTTCATTCAAATATTACTCTCAAAAGTAAAGTTTGTCCTTCAATCCGGAATTGGAAATGCATAGGCTGTATAATTTGTATGTCCGTGAATCTGTTTCTAGCATATGAAACAGATTCACGGACATAATATGCACAATATATTCAATAATATACTTACTTGTACACAGCGATTATACTTAGGTACATGGAATAGGGCCGTTTCATCTGGTTATTTTGCGTATACTTACTACAGAAGATTTAAATTCAAATATATATACGCCGAGAAAGGACTGTATTTTGTTTGCGTCGTGTTTGATGAGAGAGTAGGCAAAGAGGCGCGGGTGAAACTTGATTTTTTTCTGGTTTCATGCGCCCTCTTAAAAGTTATTTTCTTTATTACAAGCTGCAAAACTCTCTTTTTTACGATTTTTTATTGATATGCCAAATAGGGCTATGCAGGGTGCCTGGGTGCATTTAATTTGGACCACATTTCTGTTGCTGAGTGTATATCAAAGCTCTCTTCGAGCAACTGCTATTATTGTAACAGTTACTCGGTGAAACAGGAGCCAAGTAAGGGAACGTAACCTGCCGCGCTGACGCGAGATGCAGCTCGTTTCCTCCGCCTCTGATGCTCTCTGCACACCATACTTCCAGACACATTGCTGCAGTAGTTGCACACCTCCTACTGACGTTCATCGTAGACAAGCTGACGGCGTGTTGCCAGTCGCTAGTGGTATGAACGCTCGTAGAAAGTGATATAGTTACATTATTATTTACGTATGTTGTTACTTTTACTGTTATGTTTCTATATCATTATTTAAAGTGCACAGTTTATATTGGATTATCGTGTGTTAGGTTAGAAACTAAACGAAAACGTACTGTTACAATAATGGAACTGCTTCAAAATTTACAAAACTAAGGAAATAATAATAATTAGTTTTGTTATTTATCTTTACTAAGATGCATCAAGCAAAGAGTTTTGTGTGTTTTAATTCGTTTCATCATAATGCTGGGAGCTTCACTCCATCCACCTACGTCCACCGCTGCGCATAGGCTTCCTCCGTCAAGGTGCAACTGGACTGCAGTCTATTTACATCGATCGGTGACATCGACCGTGTGGAGTAATTTAGTGTGGTGCCTTCGATGATGTTCAGAGGCGATCAATATCGACAGGTCGACGACAATAGACCGCAATCTATTTGTACCTTTTAATTCTGCGATTTTATTTTATTCATATGTCACCTACTCTGAAATGTATGAACAACATATTTATGTACCATGTCTCAGGCACATAAATGACTTTGAATTTTGACAAAATATGCTGAGAATATTCATCTGAAATGAAATGTTCGTATAGTATGTATAACCCTATGTCGTAACCGCACACGAGTGTCGCGCGAGTATGCGGTCGTGTACATGAATGATGATTGATCGCGCGAGTGCCTCATCTATACATATTACCGAAATTCAGTCAATAAAGTAGCGGGAATGGATGATTTGTTTATGGTTCCAAATTAATTTTTTTGTTGCTGTTAGATTGGCACAACTGTTTTCCATTTTGGCGCGGAGTTTGAGTTACATCTGTTATTTAGATTAAATATTGTGCTGTTTTTAGTTATATCATGTCTAGTGTGTATTGCAAATTTTATAATTGACAAAAACATCGAACAAAGAGTTTGTCATAAATTTTACATCGCCAATGGAATTTCGTGTTCGGAGTCACTGAAAATGTTACAGAAGGCTTACGGTGAATCGACTTTATCAAAAACACATGCTTATGAGTGGTACAAAGCGTTCAAAAGCGGTCGAGATGTGATGGAAGATTTGCCTCGCTCTGGTAGGCCATCAACGTCTGCAATTAAAGTTAACATCGCAAAAGCGAAGGAAATAGTGACTGAAAATCCTGCATTCAAGTTTGAGAGAGATAGCCGCCGAACTTTGTGTCTCACGAGTCGATCCGTACCATTTTAAATAATCACTTGGGTATGAAACATGTTGCCGCTCGGCTAGTCCCAAAAAACTTGAATTTTCACCAAAAACTCAATCGGATAAGAGTCGCTGAGTACATGCTAGAACGAGTCAATTCCGACCCCAACATTCATGAAACACATTGTTACTGGTGACGAGACGTAGGTTTACGAGTTTGACATGCAAAATCGTCAGCAAGCTTTGGAGTGGCGCCTTCCAACTGAACCGAAACCGAAAAAATCACGCCAAAGTCGATCAAAAGTCAAAGTCATGTTGACTGTTTTCTTTTGACTATCGCGGTGTTGTGCACTCGGAATTATTGCCGGAAGGTCAAACGGTAAATAAAGAATATTATTTGAGCGTTATGCGGCGTTTAAGAGAGCAAATTAGACGAAAAAGGCCACATTTGTGGAAAGAAAATTCTTGAATTTTGCTCCACGATAATGCGCCTTCGCACAAGGCCATCATTGTGAACGAATTTTTGAACAAAACTCAACAAATACCATCGAGCAACCACTTTATTCACCAGATATGGCTCCAGCCGACTTCTTCCTTTTTCCTAAACTCAAATTTCCACTTCGTGGCACCCCTTTTCATTCGGTAGAAGACATAAAGGAGAATACGCGGCGAGAACTGAAAAAGCGTTTAACACGTTCACGCCGGGGCAAATATCTACATTTTTTCGCGTGAGGCGGGACCCACCGGTGGGTCACGCCGGCGTGAAAG
>OX451391.1:22286998-22330865 GCA_949629135.1 Eremobia ochroleuca
ACGAAGCGAAGTCAAACTAAAAATCAACTTAAAGCGTTTATTTGAATTAAACCAATTAGACCCAATTTTGAATTGTCAAAGGAGTCGGTCAGTTAGCAAGACGAAACTAGTTGGCTATTGCAAAGCGTAGTAGGCCCCTGTGGACAACAACGGGCAACAAACGAATTGCCCATTGCAAAGCGTATTAGGTCTCTATGGACAAGAACGGGCAAGATGCTCCACGGACACTTTTTTAAACAAAATATTGTTACCAAATATCAGTTCCATCATCCATGTTGATATTACATATGTGAGAACAATGTAGAAAGACGTGCACGTTGAAACTGCTCAGAGCGAAAAGTAAACAAAAAAAGTAATCTAAATAAGCCGAGCTTTTTAAAACCTAGCATTTAAAAAGCTCGGCTTATTTAGATTACTTTTTAAAGTTAAGAAAACACGTTTTAAGAGAACTAGTTAGTCCATTCAATCACACCACAAACTGAACTCATTCACTAAACGTATACACCCCTATTATGGGTTAAGTTGTGGACCGGGAGCAAACGACCAATTGAGCTAAATGGAATTGAAAAGAAACGACAATATTTATATTTGCTAAAGTGCGTGTTCGGACAAGTAACAAGAGTACGTGCAACTCACCACTTCCTTGGAGATTCTCTCGAAGTGCTGTGAGAACTGGTTGAGCACCGCGACCAGCGGGTCGTTCGTCTTGTTGTTCTCCGACGAGTTTTGTCTGAAACCGTTGTATAAACACGTTACTATGTGACGTACGGGGTCAGGACTACGTGCTATGTACATGTGTGGACGTGCTATATGGTGGAAATAATTACTAAAATATTAGCATTCAACAATATGGAGCAAAATAAAAATTATATTACTGCAAAATTGTTATATTTTACATTCATTCTCTAAAACTTACACAAATATTTATTTTACAAGGACTACAAAACATGCTACTAAGTAGTTAATATCTGATATATAAGATTTCAGCGCATACAGCTGGCGCTACCTATATTAATGTATTGACTGCCAGTCATGTATAGATGACAAACCAAAATGTCAATGTCCTATGACAGACTTTTATACGTAAATAAAACTCATAAAATAACATTGTTTTTATTTCCTTTGCTAATTATGTTCCTTGACTCATCCTAATTTATATTAGTTGAACTTCTTTCTTTATATTTCATCTATATTAACATAAAATGTCAAAAACATAGTGCCCTCAACGCCACAGTCATCATATCATGACACGTAGTGATGTAGGTAGCAATCAAAATAACAAGAATATCGACCTCGACGGTAACCTGCGTTATGCATAATTTACTAGCGGTGCCCTGCGGTTTCACCCGCGTTAATTTGAGGAAAAAACCTACTAAAATATATTCCATTACTTATGATTATTACTTAGTACACTCATACTTACTGTAAGAAGCTATTTTAGGAACATCACGCTATGATTAGTAAGAGTGGAATTAAGTATAGTGAACCTCGCAGAGCTACCGGCGGCCGTGCGGATTTATTTTAAAACTATGATATCTCCTAAGATATTCATTGGAATCGAATGATGTCAAGGGCAATTTTGTTCAAAATTAAATACTTGTGATAGATAACGATATTTATTTGGATAAGGATTGATATCATGTTTATGAAAACACCTTCGCAAATAATGCATTACTTAAGAACAAAGGAGATGGCCCAAAAAAACCCAGAGTCGACAAAAACTTCTTATGTGCGGTCTGAATGGGCTTAATGTGTACATAAAAAAAATGTATTTATTTCCTCGAAAAACTAAGGGGTTAAGTGTTTTTTTAAATAAACCATAACTACAAATCCTTGATAATAAACAGTGATATTTAATAACGTATCGTTTAAACTTTAAAGGCATCTACTAATTTATCTGAATCTGTTAGCCTTGTTTTTGTTCAAGCTAGAAAGAGATAAAGTATTTGATCGCTACCTACGCCCGGCGGCTTAGACCCGGTGCAGTGGTGGTCTGCTCCGAAACAATGGTTGAGTCCTGATACCCTGCAGTTTCGGACTGGCATAAGTCACCAGCAATTCAACACCATATTTAATGAAACACATTCTTTAAACGAATATTCGAAAGGGAAAACGATGTTGGGCATCTATTTATGTAAACTGAGAAGCGGTGAACCTAACCGAAGACTTACGTCAGTTTTTGGCTTGCCTAGGTCAACTATTCAACGTAAAATAAAACAAGCAAGAGTATGTCTCGAAAATGACTTTCTCCCACGACACCTCGGATACGACCATATCACTCGAGACGAAGTTGTAGCGAGAAACAGGATTTTGGCAAATAATATTTTTGGAACCCAAGACCAAACGACAGCAATTATTGTTTTAGACGGTACTTACTTATTCGTGCAAAAAAGCTCAAACTTCTTGTTTCAGCGCATGAGCTACAGTCTACATAAATACGACAATCTCATAAAGCCATTTATGATTGTATGTGGAGATGGCTACATTTTAGAAATCACAGGACCCTGCGATGCTCGAACGTCGGATGCTAACATATTACGACAGATATTGGATAATCACACTGGCGACATGGAAGAGGCTCCAATACGATGGTTTCTTGAAAGTGATGGCGTGATGATTTTAGATAGACGATTTCGGGATGCATTGCCACATGCCGGAGAATGTGGATCTACGGTCTGTACGCCAGTCGCTAGGCAGACACGAAACACAACTGTCCACTGAAGCAGCAAAATAAATCAAGATTAGTAACATTGGTCAGATGGGTGGTAGAAACCACCAACGGAAAAATGAAGAGTCCCTCTTCATTTTTCCGTTAAGTTAAGCTATTCCGACATAGATATTTTAATAATACTTTGCCCAATGCAATAGTCGATTTTCGAATAGCTGCAGCGCTAATCAACGCAATCCAAGAGAGTTAAAGCGGAAGTCGCCTGACTGAAAGGTTTTTAGAAATGATAGAAAGAAATATGAATAGGCCAAACATACTAGCAGATTACGTTGATCAACACCGTCTAAACGAACAAAGGACCATTTCATTTCAGAGGATGGAGGCAACGTTACAAGACGTAGCAGATTTCCCAAGAATGACTTAAGATGAGCTGCTTATTTTCGATATTGGAACGTCCCACATCAAGCTGGCAAAATCCTACTGCTACGAACATGTCAGAGCAACCGGTGTGTATTATATTGAAATCTATAGGCATCCCGAGCGACTGAACCTTAATGACGAAGAAGGAAATAATAATACGTCAGTACGGTGACGAATTAAATAGAGACACGTTCAAACAAGAACTTATTGTTGTTACGTACTATACAATCGCCAAGTAATCACCGATTATTGCTGTAGCTGCATACATGACCGCCGCACATTAGGCAGTTGTGCGCACATTATTTGCATACTATATTATCTTGCCTGGGCCCGACATGAAGACGACTTGAATCAACCTGCAGGATTTTTAGATGCATTGTGCTTAGACACAGAAAATATATAATGTAATAAAAACATTTGAACAATTTTTTTTTGTTACTTATTACACCAAACCCGTGACAGGAAAACGAAACAACAGAATAATCAACAATTACACACAATTACAACATCAACTCAAAATAGTTTTATTATGTTTTATGATATGATATAGCTCCTATACCCCACGGATTTCCGGGATTTCCCTTTGGTATCATCAAATGTCTATTATAATTAACCCGTTGGTAAACATTTCATTGCTGTCGACTCTGGGTTCTTAGTGTATGGACTTTGAGCCATCTCCTTTGATCACCATAAAAAAGGTTATAGTGAGTCAACCATAAAAGATAGACATATGCTGTCGCGGACTTTTTTTAGAATTTTTGCGTAACTTTAACCATTTACGCAGCGCACGCAACGGAAGCTCTCAACAAGAATAATTTTTCCCGGTTTTGCAACATTTTTCATTGATGCTCCGCTCCTATTGGCTGTAGCGTGATGTTATGTAGCCTATAGCCTTCCTAGATAAATGGCCTATTCAACACAAAAATAATTTTTCAATTCGAACGAGTAAGTTCATGAGATTAGCGCGTTCAACCAAACAAACAAACAAACTCTTCAGCTTCATAATATTAGTAAGTATAAATTATTCTACAATGAATAAATAAAACCTTTAAGTTTTATGATTCAGAAATCATGACACTTTTAAAATACTGAACTATCTGCTTATCAAATTTCGGTGTCAGTTGATTATCGATAAATCATAATGACTGTAATGCCCGTCTCCATCAGACTCATATTGTCTGTGCCTGGAACGCCACAGTCATCTAATCATGACAATCCCATGACATCGCATGTGGTCAATTTTCAAACAGAGCAACAGCTCTATGACACCTTTACTATGAACACTCGGCACGCGCGCGCACTTCGCCGCCGAATGACGCGTACAGCGGGCCACGGATCTACTAAATACGTATTTTTACGTGACCCGCGCTCTAGTGACAGACTGCAAAAAACGTAAAAATACGTTGCCCGCATGCCAAGTGTTAATAGTAGTTTGTTTTCATTACTTTAATATTCTGAACGACTTAAACTCTCATATTAAAATATTCGTTTATCATGTCAAAACATTTTGTGAGATCAGTATATCAGGCTATAGTCATAGGAACATATGTCGTAGTATAACGATATTATTGTATTATTAAGTAATTTGTTTCAAATAAAACTACAAAGTAGAGATTCAGATTTTGTAATTAAAAGAAAGAATAAAATTCATGTAAACAATTCGGAACAGCCCTGAGCTCGGCTGGCGAGTCATAAAATAAACTCTGATCCGATTGAGGTTTATTTGAATTAAGTTTCATTTGTCCCCAAGGATAATTGGTGCATTTGTATGATTGTGATAAAAAATATTTTATTTATTATCTTTTTTTTACATTAAAAAATATTTTTATACCTACATATCAATAATTATTTATTGAGACATCACTTTTAATTTCAAGTTTTTACAAATTTAATATATGTTTACCTGTTTTAGATTGTTTTGTGATAAAAAATGATTACAAAAAAACGATGGTTCATGTTTCATTTATTGCATTATCAAATAATAATATTGAAATCAAATTTCACATATTTACAAAAGTTTTTCATATTTGTCTATGAATGGGATTGAACTGTATAACGCATTTTAATTAAAGCATTATTGGTTGTTCTTTCAGAGAAAATTAAATTGTATTTTTTAACAATGCTAATACTGTATATAAAATACGAAATCATTCAAATAAAATACCTATTATTATTTCGATGTTATTAATAAATATCGGTTACGCACCTCTAGTGAAGAGGCGAGCTAAGTAAAAAAGCCGTGTCAGCTACGCCACTGTCATCATACAATTGACAAGAAAGTACGTCATGATTGAACATAGTGCTGTGAGGGTAGGTAGGTAGTACGGGCTGGTGTCCGCAACTCCGAATGTGAGCGAATAATGAGCGTATTTTGCGTACGGTGCTGTGATTGTATTGACTTGGTTTTATCGATTGTTGTTTTGAATTGTGGATTTAACGCCGAAACTGTGACACATTTCATTATCATTTCTGTCATAACGGACAAAGCGGGATGAAATAAAACTCCTATATTATATTTCCGGTATAAGTAACCTTTTATTAAAAACATACTATATGTTAAAAAATAAATAGTTAGTGCTTTATCGCTATCATTTCGAAGTCACTACTATTTTGTAGGTATTAAAGGATGAATTCGTAGCTAGGCGTTGAGGGCACGGTTTTGCTTTTTGACGTGGCAGTCAAAAGTTGATCGAAAAAAATCCTAAGAACGCAACACAAAATGAGGTTCAGAACATTCAGATGATAGAACAGCACCCCTACTGACAGTCTAGACAAACTCAAAGAGAACAAGGCAGCAAAGAGATGCGATGGCGAGTGCGGTGGAGGTGGCGGTGGCGGGTGGCGGGTGGCGGGGGGTGTGGTGCGGTGGTACTCGTGGCACCTGGAGGCGTGTCCGCTGGGCAGCAGCGAGTCGGACATGCTGAGCGACGAGCACGACGTCTCCGTGGAGCGCGAGTGCTGCAGCGAGTACTTGCTGTAGCTGCACACACGCATCGAGTCACAGCACGCGTGTGACACGCCGGCGCAGGGCTACTCGAATGACGCGTGCCGTGCGCTACCGTACGTGATCCTCATCACACTATCTATACTTCAATTCAGAATCTTACATGCCATTGCCACCTACGCATCTACTTTATTTTAATGTAGAGTAAGTTTATAAGTGAGTGATCATTTGTATTGAAAAGGTCCTAAATGGATTAAAACAATTTAAACTTTGTCGTATATGACACTGCGCGTGGTTCCGAAACCTGACAAAGATCGGAGATTCTGCATTCAAGATTACATGATTGAGGGCCGAAAAGGTGACATCTAAACGAATTCGTTCCGCGAACAACAGTATTGAGTATTGTACTACAATTTGGGAAACAGTTTTGAAAGCCTTGTAAAGTACAAGCACTGCTACGAAAAGTTTTGATGCAAAAAGTTTTTTTTTTTTTGCAAAGAGAATATTGTAAAACCGAAAGAGAAATCATTCTCAGCCACAATGAGTTATCATTCGAGTAACCCCAGGTTAGTAAGAAGAGCGAAGCGTTAGTCACAGCACTGGTACTGTCGTCTGTAGTTAGTAGTGAAGCCAGTCCCGCAGCCACTTGTACGAGTTGCCACACACTCGTCAAGCATGAATGTATTGTTGATAACCTTCCAACGACGAACGACGGCTTATTCGGACAAGGGGAACTGATTCAGACTGTATTATCGATGTTGGTAAGTCCTCTTCACAAATCTTGAGGGACTGCTAGATACATCATTGATTTATTAGCGGAGAGCGACGTCTTGACGCATGTCATTTTTAACAGTGCCAATCCAATAACTCGTTTAGTCACCAGCCCTCCTAATATCACCCGTGTAAAATGTTACGTGGAAGTAGGTATTGCGAAGCGAATTTTAATTTGAAAACCAAGGAAGGTAGCACCCTTCACTTAGATAATGTTGTAAGAGTTTATAAGTATCGCGAATTATCTAAAACGTTGTCAGTATCAACAATACATTCAACAGTCATAACCGTCACTTCATCAGCCACTCTCTCAACAATACATTCAACAGTCATCACCGTCACTTCATCAGCCGCTCTCTCAACAATACATTCAACAGTCATCACCGTCACTTCATCAGCCACTCTCTCAACAATACATTCAATAGTCATCACCGTCACTTCATCAGCCGCTCTCTCAACAATACATTCAACAGTCATCACCGTCACTTCATCAGCCACTCTCTCAACGATGCATTCAACAGTCATCACCGTCACTTCATCAGCCACTCTCTCAACAATACATTCAACAGTCATCACCGTCACTTCATCAGCCGCTCTCTCAACGATGCATTCAACAGTCATCACCGTCACTTCATCAGCCACTCTCTCAACAATACATTCAACAGTCATCACCGTCACTTCATCAGCCACTCTCTCAACGATGCATTCAACAGTCATCACCGTCACTTCATCAGCCACTCTCTCAACGATGCATTCAACAGTCATCACCGTCACTTCATCAGCCACTCTCTCAACAATACATTCAACAGTCATCACCGTCACTTCATCAGCCACTCTCTCAACAATACATTCAACAGTCATCACCGTCACTTCATCAGCCACTCTCTCAACAATACATTCAACAGTCATCACCGTCACTTCATCAGCCACTCTCTCAACAATACATTCAACAGTCGGCACCGTCACTTCATCAGCCGCTCTCTCAACAATACATTCAACAGTCGGCACCGTCACTTCATCAGCCACTCTCTCAACAATACTTTCAACAGTCATCACCGTCACTTCATCAGCCGCTCTCTCAACAATACATTCAACAGTCATCACCGTCACTTCATCAGCCGCTCTCTCAACAATACATTCAACAGTCATCACCGTCACTTCATCAGCCACTCTCTCAACAATACATTCAACAGTCATCACCGTCACTTCATCAGCCACTCTCTCAACAATACATTCAACAGTCGGCACCGTCACTTCATCAGCCGCTCTCTCAACAATACATTCAACAGTCATCACCGTCACTTCATCAGCCACTCTCTCAACAATACATTCAACAGTCATCACTATCACTTCATCAGCCACTCTCTCAACAATACATTCAACAGTCATCACCGTCACTTCATCAGCCACTCTCTCAACAATACATTCAACAGTCATCACCGTCACTTCATCAGCCACTCTCTCAACAATACATTCAACAGTCATCACCGTCACTTCATCAGCCACTCTCTCAACAATATATTCAACAGTCATCACCGTCACTTCATCAGCCACTCTCTCAACAATACATTCAACAGTCGGCACCGTCACTTCATCAGCCGCTCTCTCAACAATACATTCAACAGTCATCACCGTCACTTCATCAGCGGCTCTCTCAACAATACATTCAACAGTCATCACCGTAACTTCATCAGCCACTCTCTCAACAATACATTCAACAGTCATCACCGTCACTTCATCAGCCGCTCTCTCAACAATACATTCAACAGTCATCACCGTCACTTCATCAGCCACTCTCTCAACAATACATTCAACAGTCATCACCGTCACTTCATCAGCCACTCTCTCAACAATACATTCAACAGTCGGCACCGTCACTTCATCAGCCGCTCTCTCAACAATACATTCAACAGTCATCACCGTCACTTCATCAGCCACTCTCTCAACAATACATTCAACAGTCATCACCGTCACTTCATCAGCCACTCTCTCAACAATACATTCAACAGTCATCACCGTCACTTCATCAGCCGCTCTCTCAACAATACATTCAACAGTCATCACCGTCACTTCATCAGCCACTCTCTCAACAATACATTCAACAGTCATCACCGTCACTTCATCAGCCACTCTCTCAACAATACATTCAACAGTCATCACCGTCACTTCATCAGCCACTCTCTCAACAATACATTCAACAGTCATCACTATCACTTCATCAGCCACTCTCTCAACAATACATTCAACAGTCATCACCGTCACTTCATCAGCCACTCTCTCAACAATACATTCAACAGTCATCACCGTCACTTCATCAGCCACTCTCTCAACAATACATTCAACAGTCATCACCGTCACTTCATCAGCCACTCTCTCAACAATATATTCAACAGTCATCACCGTCACTTCATCAGCCACTCTCTCAACAATACATTCAACAGTCGGCACCGTCACTTCATCAGCCGCTCTCTCAACAATACATTCAACAGTCATCACCGTCACTTCATCAGCGGCTCTCTCAACAATACATTCAACAGTCATCACCGTAACTTCATCAGCCACTCTCTCAACAATACATTCAACAGTCATCACCGTCACTTCATCAGCCGCTCTCTCAACAATACATTCAACAGTCATCACCGTCACTTCATCAGCCACTCTCTCAACAATACATTCAACAGTCATCACCGTCACTTCATCAGCCACTCTCTCAACAATACATTCAACAGTCGGCACCGTCACTTCATCAGCCGCTCTCTCAACAATACATTCAACAGTCATCACCGTCACTTCATCAGCCACTCTCTCAACAATACATTCAACAGTCATCACCGTCACTTCATCAGCCACTCTCTCAACAATACATTCAACAGTCATCACCGTCACTTCATCAGCCGCTCTCTCAACAATACATTCAACAGTCATCACCGTCACTTCATCAGCCACTCTCTCAACAATACATTCAACAGTCATCACCGTCACTTCATCAGCCACTCTCTCAACAATACATTCAACAGTCATCACCGTCACTTCATCAGCCGCTCTCTCAACAATACATTCAACAGTCATCACCGTCACTTCATCAGCCACTCTCTCAACAATACATTCAACAGTCATCACCGTCACTTCATCAGCCACTCTCTCAACAATACATTCAACAGTCATCACCGTCACTTCATCAGCCGCTCTCTCAACAATACATTCAACAGTCATCACCGTCACTTCATCAGCCACTCTCTCAACAATACATTCAACAGTCATCACCGTCACTTCATCAGCCACTCTCTCAACAATACATTCAACAGTCATCACCGTCACTTCATCAGCCGCTCTCTCAACAATACATTCAACAGTCATCACCGTCACTTCATCAGCCACTCTCTCAACAATACATTCAACAGTCATCACCGTCACTTCATCAGCCACTCTCTCAACAATATATTCAACAGTCATCACCGTCACTTCATCAGCCACTCTCTCAACAATATATTCAACAGTCATCACCGTCACTTCATCAGCCACTCTCTCAACATAACAGCACGCGGTTGCGGTGACATATCGAGTTTCAGAATTAGTTCGGCTTTGTAGAGCGTCGTCTCTGTCGCACACACGTGTGTCTCTTTCTAAAGATCGATGTGCCATATTTCCGGCCGGACAATGCGGTCGCACTACGCGGTGTACTTACCGCTTGACTTCGGGCGGGTTGGCCTGCGCGGGCGCCGGCGTCACATGCAACTGATTGCTCGTCGCGTGCGCTTGGCTCTCGCTCACTCCGTCGTTCACTTGTACCTGAGGAAGAATAAGTAGTTTGTTGATTTGCTAAAGTTTTGTATTAAAACATTGCAAACAGCAATTGACATAAGACACAGTAATCTTTTTAAAACAGTGGTAGGTGGCGCGCGATCTATAACGAGAACCCTTTCCGCAGACCGCGAACCCGTGTGTCCAATGTCTTCATTTTCACATCACACAAATCGTCTAATCTAAATTCACATTTGGAAAGAATACCAACACGTTTTTTTGTTGAATACGTGTCATCATAGTTCTTCTGCCCTTGTCCCAGTCTACCTGGGGTCGGTGCAACATGTCTTCCATACTTCTCTAGTAGTTTTCCTCATTCCTCCGCACCACATGCCCATATCTCGACAACTGATTCCCACACCACTTTCCAGTCACCGGTGCCACTTTCAGACTTCCTCTAATATACTCATTTGTTATTCTATCCATTCGTGTAACACCACACATGCCTCTTAGCATTCTCATCTCAGCTGCATGCGATTGCCTTTCATTCATCCCTGTAGTGGCCCAACATTCTGATCATACAAAACAGCAGCACCCTAATTGCGTAACACACTATTACTCTCAATTTGAATCATTTTGAAGCATATTGCTAATCCATTGCGCCATATTATGTTGGAAAAACGTGTCTGCTCAACAACATAAATAAGGCAATTAATGTTGTTGAACTGTCAAAATGAAAACCATTGCTACTGATAGTGTGTTACGCAATTAGCCTGCTGGTCTCACCGTTGTTGCATAAACCTTCCCCTTAACTTTGGAAGTGCGGGAGCCGCAGATTGTTGCCGTGAGCCGCCGCCATTTCATCCGTCTAGTCTTCATTCTGTGCTCAACACTCTGATCTACTTCGCTATCGCTTTGCAGGAGTGAACCGAGACAGCGGAAGTGGGAGCGGACCGGGAGGAGCGCGTCATCAACCGCTGTGGCCGCAGAACTGGAGACCGCCGAAATCGCAGAACATATATTCGGTTTTAGTTCTGCTGATTTTCAAGCCAACATTCTCCAGCTTCTATTGTCATTTCTCCAATCTGCTCTGGATCTCAGTTACATTTTCACCGACAAGAAAAATGTCGTTGGCAAACAGCAAGCACTAAGGTGCCTCTATACAGATAGAGGCACTCTAGTGCTTGTTGTTTGCGTTCTGACGTCGGACATGCAGACGTCCAACGTCAGAACGTCCATAATGAACAGGAAAGCTAAGGACTTACAAGCCGACCCTTGGTGCAAGCCTACAGCCACACTGAACTCGTCGGTGTTGCCAGCAGCCGACCGGACGTAGGTACGAGATTGACTGTACATAGCACTAATTAACTCTACATACTTCCCGGGCAAACATTTCTCTTTCAAGGCCCACCACAACACATTGAATACGTGTCAAATAAGTATTTAAAATTAATACGTAAATGAAAAAAAACCTTACACTGATTGTTTTGCACAATTTAAACAGAACCTTTATTTTCAGAAACTATCATTATTTTAGCTTGGTATAACGGAATGTAATCGAATACGTACGGTGACGGGCGCGGAGTTAGCGATGGCGCTGTCGTTGGTGTCGGAGGCGGCGCCGCTGTCGCTGCGGCTGTCGTGGGTGCTGTGGGAGCTGTGGGAGCTGTGGGCGCTGTGGGCGCTGTGGGCGCTGTGGGAGCTGTGGGCGCTGTGGGAGCTGTGGGCGCTGTGGGAGCTGTGGGCGCTGTGGGAGCTGTGGGCGCTGGGCACGCCCAGCGGTGGCAGCGGCGACGCCACGCTGTCCGCGTGCTGCTTGCACAGGACTGCACATCTGTGAGAAATAACACATTGTTGTACAAATAAACATTTATAAACCACATTCCGGAAAACTTACGTATTTAATCCACCTGGTGTATGTTGATGATGTTATAAAAGTTCCTGTCGCTGATGTTACATAGCATGTCGTAGTACACGAACTGGTGTGGGGTAGGTACCACCACTAAAGAGTTCCCGAGATTAGCGCTTTCAAACATACTCTTCAGTTTTATATTAGTATAGATACTGTTTGGTCTTCATTGTCTTTTCGATTGTACGAGGCTAGGTGGAGCCTTAAGCTAGTACAAACGCAAGTTCTTTCAATCTCACGTTTACACCACATTTACAATATGACTACTATGCCCACAGACCGGTCGCAGAGTCCTTGTTTGATGGAATTCTGCAGACAGCCCGAAGTGGTGATGGTGATGAGCTTGTGGCCCACCAGCCACGTCATGGACTGTCCTCCGCTGAACAGGAACTCTGCCGTGTCGCTCCTGAAACAAGCACAGGCTTTCTTTTTTTATCTATTCGTTGGGGGCAAAAAACAGTAACATGCTAAAGAAATCGTAAACATACAAAATAAAACCCACATCATCATCCACAGACGTAAGAGCATTCGTACCTCTGTTGGTGGTTTTAAACCGTTATAATAAAAGAAGGAAATAAATAAATTTCCCTTAGCTGTGAGTACTGCGCCAACGTCTGCTGGGGAGCGTACCATCGGTTACCATGATCACTTGCAGCATAGTTGATATGAGCGCTGGTTAAGGTGACAAGAACTAGTTACATCACACGTGGTACACATGGTGCGATATCTCCGTGCCTCGGAAAGCACGTTGAGCCGTGGGGCCTGCGCCTGATCTCTATGCGGTCGCGTCGGATTACGTGCCGACTCATCGGACTATGAGAGTGAGGGAACAGAGAGTGCCCCTGAGTCTGCGCACACGCTTGTGCACTAGAATATCAGGCAGGACTCGGTGAGCTCCACGTGGAAGTACTCACCTGTGCGGCTTGACGCTGCAGGGCGTGGAGGTGTAGCGCGCCAGCAGGTCGAGGCAGGTCTCGGTGAGCTCCACGTGGAAGTACTCACCTGTGCGGCTTGACGCTGCAGGGCGTGGAGGTGTAGCGCGCCAGCAGGTCGAGGCAGGTCTCGGTGAGCTCCACGTGGAAGTACTCACCTGTGCGGCTTGACGCTGCAGGGCGTGGAGGTGTAGCGCGCCAGCAGGTCGAGGCAGGTCTCGGTGAGCTCCACGTGGAAGTACTCACCTGTGCGGCTTGACGCTGCAGGGCGTGGAGGTGTAGCGCGCCAGCAGGTCGAGGCAGGTCTCGGTGAGCTCCACGTGGAAGTACTCACCTGTGCGGCTTGACGCTGCAGGGCGTGGAGGTGTAGCGCGCCAGCAGGTCGAGGCAGGTCTCGGTGAGCTCCACGTGGAAGTACTCACCTGTGCGGCTTGACGCTGCAGGGCGTGGAGGTGTAGCGCGCCAGCAGGTCGAGGCAGGTCTCGGTGAGCTCCACGTGGAAGTACTCACCTGTGCGGCTTGACGCTGCAGGGCGTGGAGGTGTAGCGCGCCAGCAGGTCGAGGCAGGTCTCGGTGAGCTCCACGTGGAAGGCGGCGGAGGCCGAGGCGGACGCCGATGTGCCGCCTGAGCGCCCGCCCAGCGGCGCGCGGGACACTGCTCTTGAACCCTACAGACAACACAGCTGTTTAAGAACACACGTAGATTCGACTGCAGAAGACCACCGTTATGTTCTGAACATCACTATGAATATGCATTAAATACATTAAAATATATAACGTGTAAGTTGTTTGTATTGAATAGTTTGTACATAACAATTTCAGATGAGACTAATTCCTTGTTTCATACTTTTTAGAGCGTGATTTTTCAATAGTCGGGTTTTAGCTTTTGAACTATTTTTTTATTTAAATTATTTTGGGGATATAATTTGAAATGCCTATTGTTGAAGTACAATGAAAAATAATAATAAAATCTTTATTGATACAAAAACCTTTGACATTGCAAAAAAAAAACATTGCATTGGCATTGCATTGAAAATGAAAACAAATACAATAAGTTATTTCTATAATGCTAATACACAAAAAGTTCTTATACGGAATGATCGGATTGGTAAAGGAGGGGGTGGTGTGGCCACACACCTCCGCTCAGATTTTCCTTACAAAAAATACTTGCTACTTCCTATTCAAATTATTCTGCTTCTGCCGAGTTTATTTTTCTTGAAGTCTGCATCAATGGGGCGAAAACCATTATTGGTGTTGTCTACTGTGTTGACAACACCAATAATGACTTAATGAAATACTTCACTGAATTCGAATCAGTACTTGAGTCTTTGGGTTCGGAGTATGCACATCACATCATCATATAAAAAAAAAATACAAAAAAGTTTATTGCAGTAACATGTACAACTTTTACAGTAAATCTTACTTAGGGACCTCCTTTTAAGTAAAGATATACCTAAATAAATAATATCTAATCATGGGCGACTTCAACACAAACCTCCTTGCCCTCAACTCCCCTCGGTCCCGTAAGCTCCTCCATCTTATCGAGCGCAGCTAGTCTCCACGTATTGCCGCTCAAACCCACTCATCACAACCTTGTTGGCGATGACACCTGGCTCGACCTGACCCTCACCTCGAATCCTTCCCTCGTTTCTTCCCACGGTCAACATGACGCTCCTGGCTTTTCTCATCACGACATGATTTACCTTTCATATATCCTAAAACCTCCCAAAACTAAGCCCAAGGTTCTGTACAGGCGTTGTTTTGCCCGTATGAATGTCTAGAAGCTCAAAGAAGATGCATCTGCGGTTGATTCGGAGCCTATGACGGAAGCTACCTCAGGTGACGACAAGGTTGCCTTGTTCAATGATGTTGTAGTCAACCTTTATAACATCCATGCCTCCGTCAAAAATGTTAAATTAAAACGCCCACCTGCACCATGGATGTCAAGAGGTATAAATGATAAATGATAAATGATTTATTTTCTGTAAGTAGGTTTGTACAAACACTTTTACATGTCAATCATATTTTTTAAACTAGATGAGGTCGGCGTTTCCTATCTGACTACTCTGAGAAGAAAGGCCGAAACAAACTCAGAGGTCACAGTCTCTTTTAAAGTCCAGACATAATCTTGGTCAGATCATGTGAAGACCATGCAGATTGGTGTCTGAAATGGTCTTTTGAGTAAAGAACCACACAGATTGAGCGGACCTGTCCAGTCAGTGCACGCATTTGTCAAAAATTGTGTAGCTCAACTCAGAACTTGAGGAGCCTTACGATTCGACGAACAATACCAATGAAAGGACATTTGGGTAGGCCGCATAAATTACTCAAACTGCCAGACCATGATTAAAACTAACTAAGAAGGAAAAAAGAAAAAAGAAATGACCCACATAGTCTTCACACTCACAATAATAATAATAAAAAATAAGATACTATACAAAGTAAATATCCATGTCATTGTTTATATAAAATTCATCAATGTCAATGTGTATATAAAAATCCGGACATCATCTTTGATCTTTGAGGACCATGTAGATTGGTGTCTATACAGATGGCAATGCGACGTAGGAACCGCGCGTTCCGTAAAAAGGATCGTACTGATGAAAACTGGACATCATTTATGGCTGCAAGAAATAGATGTAATCAGATGATACGCAATTCTAAACGCCGCCATATTCTTGATAACATCAATTCTTCCTCTTCAGCCGATATTTGGAAATTTCTTGGAACTCTTGGTATCGGCAAATCGCGACATTTAGATCTTCCTAGTTCAATTGACTTAGACGATCTCAACGGGCATTTCTCCATTGTTTCTACCATGGCTCGTCTAAACAACTAACAAACTCTGTCTCTAATTTCTGGTCTATTGCGTCCTCATACTAATTCTTTCAGTTTCATTCCAGTTGAACCGGGAGAGATCAGAAAGATCATTCTCTCCGTCAAATCGAAAGCGGTGGGATGTGACAATATCACCCGTGGTATGATCATTACTATTCTGCATCATCTCCTACCCGCGATTACACACATTCTAATGTTTCCTTGTACTCCGGAGTATTCCATTCCCTGTGGCGCAAAGCCTATGTTCGTGCACTACCAAAGGTTTCCAATCCCTCTCTTGCTACCGAATTCCGTCCAATTTCTATCCTTCCCTGCCTATCCAAAGTGCTCGAGGCCTGTGTCCACAAACAATACTGGTATTCAGCTGTATCCGGTTAGACTGGAAGCCGACCCCAACATAGTTGGGAAAAAGTTAGGCAGATGATGATGACTGATGATGACAGCCTACATCACAACAAGAATCCATATCTGACAGAACTGAATCTTCGACAACTCCTATACCACGTTCATTTACATACAATGTCGTTTTAAACCTGGAAGATACACCACGACAAAAAAAAAAAAAATGAAACAAATGATTAAAAAAAGGATTCTGTTCTTAAATCAGGAAAAAAGCAGACGAAATGTCTACAAACTAAGGCGATACAAAAAAAAAAAAAAAGATATGAAGGATATTTTAGATGCATCGAAAGAGAAAAAAATTGTCAACGAAGATCAAGCTTTACATATAGAAAATATGAATGTTAGTTCTAGAGACCTTATTATCAGGTACAATACCAGCCTAGCGACGGACATGTCGGTAAGGCTAAGTACACTGCTGGCTTAAAATCAATAATGAGAATGAGCAACTAGCTTCATCTTTCTGACTGACCGACCCCTTGACAATTCAGCATAACACTTGACGCGAAACTGCGCTGGAAACCGCGCGTTAAAAAAAGACAGGAACTATAATAATTATTAAGAACCTGGTTATTTTAATAAAATATTTTTTTTATGGACAATAGGTTATTTTAATTTGTGTTTTAAGATCGATACTTAAGTAGTTTTCATTTTAAGTAAGAGAGAAACTAAAG
Organism: Eremobia ochroleuca; assembly: GCA_949629135.1. Lineage (NCBI taxonomy): Eukaryota > Metazoa > Arthropoda > Insecta > Lepidoptera > Noctuidae > Eremobia > Eremobia ochroleuca. Next base: position 22,304,295 of record OX451391.1, read on the forward strand.
AAATTATTTACTTAAATGTCATTTGCAAACAAATCTATACATGACATATAAAATGGTAAACTGACTGACTGACTGACTGGGTGATAATATATCAACACACAGCCCAAACCGGTGGTCCTAGAGACATGAAACTTGGAGGGTGTGTTCTTTGTGAAGAGTAAGTATACACTAAGAAAGGATTTTTGGGAATTCCACCCCTAAAGGGGTAAAATAGGGGATGGAAGTTTACATGAAAGTCCGTCAGTTTTTAAGTTAGTATCTTCAAATTTTGTTATTATGATAATTATGATATTTAATTTTGATAATTCGACCTCTGAAGGGTTAAAAAGGGGGATAAAGTTGTGTATGGAAAGTCCTTAATTTTCGAAGTAAAAATCACTAAATTTACTATCTAGGCTTATGGTTGGAAGCTAACGCAAGGGTGTCATTAGAATTTCAATCCTTAAGGGGGTGAACAGGGGGATAAAATTTTGATGTTAAAAACATTAAAGACAAACCGATGGAGCGGTTATGCGAGAGAGACAAAAAAGGCTGAACGGATTTGGATGATATTTAGTACACAGATAGTTTATAATCTGGATTAACCTCTTGGTTACTTTTTAATCCCGGTAGTACGTTCCCGTCGGATATTTCTCGACATCCACGCGGGCGAAGCTGCGGGCAAAAGCTAGTATATTATATTTTCACGTGATTTGGTTTTATTGGTCTTTAATATACCACATTGAAAAGCAGAAAAAATAAACAATACAAAATTCACCCAAACCCCAAAAAACACTTCTCTTTTTAACACGCTTTTATTAGTTTCACCTGTATGTTTGTTTGTATGTAACTGACTCGTTTGGGCTCGATTTTGCCCCACTTTAAGCAATCAGATTTACTTTAAACGTTGTAAACTTATCAACGACCGACGACAATACAATATTTTGATAAAAAAAATAATTGAAAAAAAAAAGTTTGAAAAAACAAAAAAATAAAATAAAAAATAGTTTTAAAAAACTAAAAAAACACGCTTTAATAGCAAATTGAACTAAAAATCAGATTTTTTTTAAAATTTAAAATTCTAAAATAAAAATTAAGTTATGAAAAGAAAATTGATTTCATTGTAAAAAAAGCGTGGCGTGCTCGATATTGATTAATAAATTTATTGCAAATAACGTTTACAAAAAAGGTACATTAAGCCAACAGTAATAAGGTTATTCATACAGTTCAGTGCCTAAAAATATACTAGAACTAAAATATTATAAAAAATGCAAATAATCGTGGTTCGGATGTGCCGTGTTTGTTAGTCTTGAGTTAGTCGTGAGTGTTAGATTGTTGTAAATATATAATTACAAGTTATTTCTAAACGTAGAGTTAGTATAGAAATATGATAAAAAGCACCCCACGCTGTTTTTTTTACAATGAAATTAATTTTCCTTTGCATAACTTTATTTTTATTTTCAGCGACATTTGAACTTGAACAAATATGCAGTGAAGGCATATCTCTCGGATATCTATGGTTCAGTCTATCTCTCTGTGGAATGCGCTCCCCCAGGAAATCAGGATGGCAACCAAGCGATTATCCTTTAAAGTTAAGGTTCGCGAGCACATTCGCAAGAAGCTGGCAGTATCATCACAACGCTAATATTTTCTCATTGTGTGTCTTATTTCTTTTTAGTATAGTCATATATTTATGTATATTTACTTGTGCTCATATTTATATGTAATTAGGTATTTATATTATACTAGCTTCGGCCCGTGGCTTCGCCCGCGTGGATGTCGCAAAATATCCCACGGGAACGTACAACCGGGATTGAAAGTGCCCTATGTGTTAATCCAGGTAAACAATGTCTTCTCACACTGCTTATTATAGTATCCGAGGTGCGGCGCGCGGATTGATATATGATTGCTGGAGTATAAGAAATCCTAAAATCTAACAATAGTAACGGAATACATAAAGGAACGGAAAATTACTTACTTGGATGCCACAACTGTAAAACGGAAATTTAAATCCTATAAAAAAAAGTTAAAGTTAAGGTTGTAGGTATGTAGTGTATAGGTGATGTCAATGTACGTTGTTCTTATGTGTATGTAATCAATCCTATATAATCATGTGTATCCTAAAATAAAGAGTAGTATTATTTGGGCAGTCGTGACTATCATTTCTCTCCACAAATACCTCCGACCTTACATGGCGACCCTGCCAGCGGAGATCGCCGCGCGATCTCGTTACCGACACCGCCGTGACATATAAGGACTGTAATGTTTAAACAATTGGACTAAAGTCGAGCTAAGATGGATTATAATAATTATTTTGCTAGCGTTTATTACGTTCGCGGTTGCGACAAGTCGATTCGGTCGGTCGAAAATTACGGATTTATAAAAAATGGGAAGTACGCAAACTAAAGAAGAGACCGTGGTGGTGCAGAATGCAGCCGGAGATACTAATAACACGCATCTGGAGGAGGTAAAATTTCACATTTCCACCATCACCATACTGATGATCATAGTGGTGCTGGTTCTGGGACTCGGCGTGCTGTATTATCTGCTACGGATGTATCGGCGTTGTCATGTGCGCTGGATAAATCAAGAGATATACAGGAGTGCGATATCTAGAAGATCTGGAGCGAGGCAATCTGGACTATCCCCGGAGAAAGGACGGCCGAAAGGCGACATGGTATGAAAACAAAGATAGCGGTAACCAGATTGATCATCTACAGTTTAAGTGAAAGTGCTAAAAATATAGGAAAAAACTAAAAACAAAAAAAGTGTTAAGTGATGAAAGTTCAAGTGGTAAATTCGGTGAAAACAAATCGGACATAAAATATAACCAGTGCGGCTACACTAAGGAGATCGTATGTAACTCTAAAATGGACATAGAACTTTATTTCTTAAGTACTTAATCGTAATAATAATAATCGTAATAAATAATATGTTACATTGTACTCGTAACCGTAATAAATAAAGTGTTTATACAACTAACGATGGTAAGTAATGGCAGATGTCTTGGAATCTTTACATAAAGAATTGAAATGTATTAAAACATATTTAATTAAAATTGGCCCTAAACGTAGGCAAGGAAATGTATTAGAGGAAAAGTTATGCGAATCAAAGGAAATTTACGTAAAATATACAAACATAACAAAGAAGATATCAGATGATATAAAGAAAGGTAAAGTAGGACAAAACGAAAAAACATTAATAGACAAATTCTGTATCGATTTTGAGTCACTGTATAAACAAATTTTAGATTTATGCGCTACGTCAAGTATGAGTAGTGAGGATTCAAAAATGGAGTCGTTTAATTTGAAAGTAGCTCTCAGTTTATTACCTATGATAACAACTGATAATGAATGTTCGCTTAAACAACTAATTGATAATGTAGAATATTATAGCTCACTATTGGCTAGTGATGAGTGTAAGAAGAAATTAGTACAGTTTGTATTGAAGAGTAGGTTGTCTCAACACGCTAAATTACAGTTACAGTCGGATTACTCAACTGTAGACGGTTTGATAAATGATATGCGTAGAGTGCTACTGCCTCAAAAGTCACCATTTGGAATACAAAATAAAATTTATCAATTAAAGCAAAATGAACTGTCAATTCAGGATTACGGTAGTAAACTTTCGGAACTTTTCGTTGATCTAACGGTGTCGCAAGCCGAAGGTAACTTGGAGACATACAAAACGATTAAACCCTTGAATGAAAAGCTAGTTATCAAAAGATTTGCCGATGGTTTGCGAAACCGCCGTCTTTCAACTATCATTGCAGCTAGGAACTACGAGTCGATTAAGGACGCTATACAAGGTGCGCAGGATGAAGAAACATCCACAGCAGGCCCGAGTTCGGGTTCCGGCGAGATCCTAGGTATGTATTCTTCTAGAGGAAGACAACAGAATAATCGTGGGAGTTGTCAAAATAATAATTATAACAGAACATATTATAAGGCGGGACGTAACAATGATTTCAGTGCTCGTCGAGGTTACCACAACCCTCGTGGGGGTCAGCAGGCGCATCAGCAGAGCCGCGGGGCAGCACAGCGAGCTCGAGGGTCACCACGGCGTGGTAAAGGTAACACATATTATAGGAATCGCGGTAACCAAGGGATAAGCCAACCCCCCAAAGATACAAATAAACACGCGGTTAATGTACTAACGAGACCAGAAAATCAACTCTTTGAAAATGAGTTTTTTCGTGAATAATAGAGTTATTTACGCAACTGATACTAACTATTACATTAATTTATCTTCTAATAACAAAATATATTCATGGTTAGTTGACACCGGTGCTACAATTTCAGCTTTGAAATATAAATATGTTCTACAGCAAAACATTCCAGTCCAAAAAGAAAACATAGTCATAAATGGAATTGGTGGCAAAGTCCATGCAATAGGATATGTTTGTTTAACATTATCGTCGGGTGATCATCACTTTAACTGTAATAAGTTTTATGTATTCGATACTCTACCATGTAGGGCTAATGGCATCATCGGTCAAGATTTTATTAGTAAACATAGGTCTACATTAGATTTCAGTAATAATACCTTAACATTGTTGACTCAAAGCAATTTTAAAATAACATTACCTTTACTGAGTTATAAAAACACATTGGAAATTTACCCGAGATGTGAATCCATTCATTACTTTAGGACTGATTTTACAGAAGAGTGTGTAGTACATTCTATGGAAATTAGTGATGGAATATTTTTGGCCAGTTGTATAGCAACACCAGTTAATGGGCTAATACCGATTAAGATATTAAATATAACGGATAAGTCGTGTACATTAAAGGACATCAATCCGAATATAGAAAAATTAAGTAACTACAATATTTGTAATTTTGACAAATCAGAGCGTGATGCAAGTAGAGTAAAACAATTATTTTCGGTACTAAACCTCAAACATCTTAATAAAGAAGAGCAAATATCCATTGAAAATTTATGTGCGAAGTACTCGGACATTTTTTATTTACCAGGAGATAAACTAACTACAACTAGTATTTATAAACATTCTATTAATTTAAAACCAAATGTAACTTCTGTGTTTACAAAACCATATCGTTTACCACATTCACAGAAGGGAGAAATTAAACAACAAATTGATAAAATGTTGAGTGAAAGGATCATAGAACCTTGTCGTAGCGAATGGTCCAGTCCAATATTGCTAGTACCTAAAAAGACTGATGGTACAAGTCAGAAAAAGTGGCGACTAGTTATTGATTACCGTAAATTAAATAATTGTATTGAAGACGACAGGTTCCCACTTCCTAATATTTCCGAAGTACTTGACTCTTTATCTGGTTCAATTTATTTTTCGCATTTAGATATGTATCAAGGATACTACAATATTGAGCTTGAGCAAAACAGCAGAAAGTACACTGCATTTTGTTCAGGACAATATCAAATGACTCGAATGCCAATGGGTTTAAAAACGAGTCCAGGATCATTTTCTAGAATGATGACTATGGCTATGACTGGCTTAACATATGAGAAATGTCTAGTTTATTTAGACGATTTAATCGTTTTTGGAAGAAACTTGAGTGTTCATAATAAAAACCTACAAGATGTATTTGAGCGGTTACGAAAAGTTAATTTAAAACTTAATCCACAGAAATGTAATTTCTTACATAAAGAATTGCTTTATTTAGGCCATGTAGTATCTGGTGACGGGGTGTTACCTGACCCGGAAAAAATTAAAATTGTACAAAATTATCCGTGTCCGACAAATGTAGATGAGACTAGAAGATTTGTAGCATTTGTTAACTTTTACAGAAAATTCATTCCAAACTTTGCGGAGTTAGCCTATCCACTTAATAAATTATGTCGTAAAAATGCTTCTTTCATATGGGATAAAATGTGCCAATCCTCATTTGAAAAACTAAAAGAAAAAATATTATCTCCACCAGTTTTAGAATATCCAAATTTTTCAGAACAAAACGAGTTCATTGTTCAGACGGATGCTTCTAATTACGCAATCGGTGCAATTTTGGCAAACAAAAATGGTAAACCAGTATCTTTCGCTAGTAGGACACTTAATAAATCAGAAATAAACTATCCCACAATTGACAAGGAATTGTTAGCTATAGTGTGGGCAATCAAACATTTTCGACCATATTTATATGGAAAACATTTTAAAATTTTAACAGACCACAGGCCTTTACTTTCATTATTCAATATGAAGGACCCATCAAGTAGATTATTTAAATTTAGACTCTTGTTAGAAGAATATGATTTCACTATAGAACATGTAAAGGGTTCGGAAAATGCGGCTGCAGACGCATTGTCTAGAATTTCCCTAACATCTAATGATTTAAAACATATGCACGAATTATGTGTTACGGTTATGACTAGAGCTCAGAAAAGATATTTGACTGACAACAATTCTGAGAATGATATGAGTAGTACATCTAAAGTTCGGTCTGATCAACCAAACTCTGTAAACACTCATAGAACGAGTAATTTAAACGAATCAGTGGAATTACGTTTTATTGATGCATGCAAGTTAGAGACATATAGGAAAAATGGTGTTATAGGTAAAGAGAGTAAAACATTTATATATATTCCTAATGAAAAGACAATCTATGTTAAATACGTATCTTCTCCATCGCAAATATCGCGAGCCGAATTTGTGAGAGAGTTACAAGATTTGTGTAAAAGCATAAATATTACTGAGATATATTTAATAAAAAGTAAAAAGAATAACATTTTCATAGAAAAGTTATTACACGAAATAGAAAAAATAAAGACGTGGACCGGCCCACAATTACATATAGTAAAGGATGTACATCGAATAGAGAATAAAGATGATAAAAGAGTGATATTAAACGATTTTCATCTCTTACCCACTAGTGGCCACGCGGGTATGAGACGAATGTTTAACAATATAAAAAAATATTACTATTGGATAGGTTTAGAAAATGACATTAAAGAGTTTATAAAGAGGTGCGACAAATGTCAGAAACAAAAATATTCGCCGCGCAATATCAAACAACCAATGGAAATAACAACAACAGCACAAAGTGCCTTTGAAAAAATATATATTGACTTAGTAGGGCCTCTGGATAGGGATAACTTTAATTATAGTTATATTCTCACGTTGCAGTGCGAACTCACTAAGTACATTGAGGCATATCCCTTAGTTACAAAAAGAACAGAAGAAGTGGCGAAAGCGTTAGTTCATAATTTTATATTAAGGTATGGAGTACCGAAGGTGATAGCGACGGATCGCGGGACTGAGTTCCTGTCATCAACATTTAAGGAGGTATGTAATCTATTAAATATTAAACAATTAAACTCAACAGCCTATCATCACCAAAGTATAGGTGCTTTGGAAAACACGCATAAGCATTTGAATTCATTTCTCCGCATTCAAACAGACAACCATCCAGAGACATGGAGTACGTGGCTCCCATTTTGGTCATTCTGCTACAACACTTCAGTACATTCAGCTACTAAATATACCCCTTACGAGCTAGTATTCGGGAAAAAATGCTCTTTGCCAAGTAATTTGACTAATAAGATTGTTGATCCACTCTATAATATTGATTATTATCCATTTGAGTTAAAAATTAGACTGCAAAAGTCACATAAAGATGCACGAGACAACCTACTCAAAAGTAAATTAGAACAAAAAGAACGATATGACAGAAATATAAATCCTGTTACTTACCATCCTGATGACTTAGTTTTAATAAAAAATAATACGTATAATAAATTTGATAGTGTTTATTCGGGACCATATAGAGTCATATCTGATGAGTCACCTAATGTAAAAATAATAAAGAATGGTAAAGTGGATATCATTCACAAAAACAGAACAAAATTGTACCATCATTAGCAATGACTATCTATTCTTTTTATTTAAACCTGCATATTATTATTTTTAATACACTTATTAATCTAGTATAATAATGTAATAGAAAATATTTTTTTTAACTTTTGTAAATTACTACAATTTAAAAATAAAACAAAATTGTAACTTTATTTTATTTTTACCTCGCCATGGGAGGTGTAGGTATGTAGTGTATAGGTGATGTCAATGTACGTTGTTCTTATGTGTATGTAATCAATCCTATATAATCATGTGTATCCTAAAATAAAGAGTAGTATTATTTGGGCAGTCGTGACTATCATTTCTCTCCACAAATACCTCCGACCTTACAAGGTAAATAGTTACCTAAATGATCATATTACGCTTTTACTCACATTGTTATTCACAGGGGGTTAGGACTGTGATGTACGAGTACTTATGTTAGTGTGTGTGCGTATGCGCGGAGAGCGCGCCGAGTCATTTGAAGGACAGTCCTCAATAAACCGTGGTACTAGCTACACATTGTTTTTATTCAAACACCTCAAGGACCATTATTTTTTTTTTCATTTATACTTAAAGTACCTCTTTATATACTAGAGGTTCTGCCCTCAGGTGCTAGCACAACCAGGCTGCTAGATGGGCTCACTCTCGAGCAGGCCACGTAAAGTTGGCCGTGCGAGAAGCAGTCCCCTCTAAGATCAATTCCCACTGTTTTCAGTGACTGACCCTGAGACTTATTAACCGTCATTGCGAAACATACATACTTTAAAGGGGAACTGCAGCCTTTTAAACTCGAATGGGTATTCCGACGGTATTAGTGGTATCCGGTATTTTAAGGAGGAGATCGGAGAATTATCCAGCGCAAACACAACCCTTCAAGTGCACTCGCATGTTTTTTAAAGGTGTTTTTTTTTTATTAAGGGCCATAGATTTGACGCCTTAATTCAAGCCCTAACTTCGTCAGTTCAAGTTCCCCTCGGCACTACCGGCAGAGCCTGACGGAAGTCTCCAGCTAACAACACTGTGATTCCACCCATGATATCATCGTTTCCTCTGATGTCTTTTAAAGTTCTGTTTAGTGCTTCAAAACCCCCTTTATGCGCCATTGTACTTTCATCCCAAACTATAAGTTTACAATAGCACAGCACTTGGGCCGTATTACTCTACTTTGAAATGTTGCAGAGTGGAGTTTCGATATGGATGAGATTTAGCGGCAGTTTGAAAGCATCGTGAGTTGTCTTGCCTCCCTCCAACAGTGTAGCTGCGATTCCTGACGATGCGACAGCTAAGGCAATGCCACGATTACGCCTTACTTTCGCCAGCAGCAAATTAATAAGGAAGGTTTTTCCAGTGCCACCAGGAGCATCCAAGAAAAAGATTTTCTCTATTCCTTTCTCAATATTGCCAAGGATTTGTTGATAAACATAAAGCTGTTCATCTGTTAGTAACTTCTTATTATTCGATACCAAAAAAATATAATAGAAATATTTAATTCTCTTTATTCTCTATCCTGTGAGAATTAGAAAAAAAATAGTTACGTAAATACGAGGGGTGCCTTTTAAGTCGTGTCGTTTGCAAACCTATCGCAATAATTTAAAAAAAAAAACATGGCTTTGTCAGCTTTTTGAATCTAGAATTCGAAAACAAAAGAATTTTTTTTGATCGGTCGAATAGTTTTATTGTAGCGTCTATTCAAAGGTGACAAGTCGGTTGTAACAATGGAAATATCGAAGGAAAGTATGCGTGCGATAATTTTCTACAACATTCAAAGGGAATTAACGAGACTTCAGTGCTTTGAGGAGATCACTTCTGTATTTAGTGATGCAGCAACATGTCTTAGGACTGTAGAACGCTGGTATTTAGAATTTCAACGTGGGCACTCTAGCTTCAGTGACAAACCTCGTGAAGGTCGTCCAAAAACCGCCATGACGCAAGAGAATATCAACGCCGTGCTGCAGCTAATCTTCGAAGATCGTCATGTGACATACCGTGACATAGAGGCAGCCGTGGGCATTTCAGGGACTACTATTCAAAAAGTTCTGCACGAATAACTCGGCGTAAGAAAGTTTATCTCTCGTTGGATACCACATTTGCTTAGCGACGACCAAAAAGCAGCGCGTGTTAGATGGTGTCGCAAAACTCTGTGATTCAACCCAGGAGAGTCTTGGATATATGCTTAGGATCCAGATTCCAAGCAGCAGTCAACTGTCTGGGTCTTCCAAGATGAGCCAAAACTGACCAAAGTCATACGCTCACGGAGCACTTAAAAAGAATGGTTGCCTCGTTTGTGGCAAATGGTGGTCACGTCGCCACTATTGTACTAGAAGATCGCAAGACGGTTAACGCTGACTGGTATACCACTGTTTGTTTGCCACAAGTCATCACAGAGTTTCGAAAAAACGACTCAAGACGTCGTATGATACTGCACCATGACAATGTGAGTTCGCACACCGCCCGCGATATAAAGATGTTTTTGAGCACCCAAAATGTCGAAATTTTAGATCACGCGCCTTACAGCCCTGACTTGAGCCCTAACGCTTTTTTTACGTTCCTCAAAATTAAGCAAAGTCTTGGTGGTCAACGTTTCAGCTCACCCGAAGAAGCTGTTGACGCATACAAATCGGCCATTTTGACTACCCCCGCTTCGGAGTGGAATAAATGTTTTAAAAACGCGTTCGAACGCATGCAAAAGTGTATTAAATATCGCGGAGAATTCTTTGAAAAACAATAAATGGTAATCAAAATCAAAATCAAAAATCAAAAGTCATTTATTCAAACTAGGCTGAGAATCAGCACTTTTCGAACGTCAAAATTACAAAAGACAGTCCCCCAAAACGCCCGCCCTTCACCACTTCCTAGTGCTTTCGCTGGGAAGAAGAAGTGGCGCAACAAACTCCCCAGCAGCACAGCTGTCTGTTCAGTTAGAAAATACTTGACTGAATACAATACAAGGTATGCAAAGCAATTAACATTACAAGACAGAATAATAATCTATTAAATCGTCTATACTTATTTCAAACGACACAACTTAAAAGGCAGCCCTCGTAATTACAGGCACGGAAATAAGGAAAATTGAAATATTATTACTCACCGGATCCCTTAGTAACGTTATTGTTCTCAGAATTACTAAGGTGTCGTTGGTGATGGTGAAAGTTGGGCTGAGCGATGATGAGTTAGTGAACGTTTTTAACCGCCTAGGGGATGATTTTACTAAAACGCCAAAAGGCTTTTAATACCAATTTTATGGGTTAGCTTTAAAATTTACGGGTTTCCTATACAAATTTTTCATCCCCTAATTTACCCCCTTCTGGGATGATTTTTCAAAAACGCTGATACATGTAATTATTAATTACCAACCAAAATGCTAAATACAAATTTTCATGGTTTGTACTACAAAAATCAAATGCTCTTTTAGAACGTCAAAATGACAAAAGACAGTCCCCCAAAACGCCCGCCCTTCCTAGTGCTTTCGCTGGGAACAAGAAGTGCCGCAACAACCCCAGCAGCACAAAAGTAACGGGATTCCCATTTATACGTTCATCCCCTATTTGACGCCCTCAGGAGCTGATTTCCCAAAAACACTGAAACACGTGGTTTTTATTTTTTAACCAGAATGATAAACACCAATTTTCATGGTTTAAACTAGAAAAATGACGATTTTCCATACAAACTTTCATCCACTATTTAACTCACTTAGGGGTTGAATTTCGAAAAACCCTTCCTTATTCCTTGTCTACATTATAAAGGGAACCTCTGTGCAAAATTTCAGCTTTCTAGATACAAGTGTTAGGGCTAGGCGTTGATGAGTCAGGCAGTCAGTCAGGACTTCTTTTTTTATTTATATTTAAAATATTTATTCCTAAATTTTCGTTATTGCACCCACTACTGTTTGTTTCTGCATAACCCAAAAGTTGACTGGTAGAAAATGCCTATGGCATTAAGTCCGCCTCTGTACCTTTATGTGCCTAAAGTATTAAATAAATAAACTTAAAGTATGATCAACTTAAAATATCGAAACGAATGCCGTAAATGTAATTGTAAGGACACTATTGCTGCGTTTGCTCCCCTGCGTTACCGGGTACACAAAGACAACGACACAACCAGTATTTACTATCGCAACAATAAACAGCATAAGCCCGAAGGCATCCTCATAAATCAAATGGGAGTTTTAGCGAGTAATATTACTGTTATCGTCTTCACCGCGTGGAGGAACTCCCAGCTTATGTCATTATTATTAGACACGCTTTGTTTTTTCTTTTTATAAATAGTCCACATTGAAATGCATATTTATTATACTATAGGGTGACTGGTAATTAGTGACCGATACTTAAACACATGATTCTACTCATGACAGCAAACAACTTTTACTATCAGACCAAATCCGAAATCGCGAAAAAAAAAATCAGCTGTTCCCTACATTTATGTTCGTACGAGTCGTCAAAATGTAGGGAACAGCTGATTTTTTTTTCGCGATTTCAGGTTTGGTCCCATAGTAAAAGTTGTTTGTTGTCATGAGTAGAATGTGTTTAAGCATCGGTCACTAATTACCAGTCACCCTATACAACGTGTAACGTTAAATGCGCAAAACCTGAAAATAGTTTGATCAGAACAACGAGCAGAATTAATTGAACCACTTTTTAATATAGGTCACATTTTTCAAAAAATCTTAATTAAAAACGTTGCCGTGTCTATTTATTAATAGGTCAAGCAACCCAATGTCAGCGCGACGCAGCGGCCCGGTGACGACTCCTCCCTCGATAAAGCGTCGTCGAAGACGCAAGAAACGATCAGAATGGCCAGTAAAACTAAAACAGCACATAAAACCTTAACAATTTTTTTAATGACTTATTTTCTCTCTGAAATAGGTCAATTGAATTAAAAATCAGTTGGGGTGTCTGAGGTTTTGCGCATTTAACGTTACACGTTGTATATGTATTTTGGGTAGGTTTGGGGAGAAAATATGTTTGGCTCAAATCTGAGGCGTGATTTTATAGAAATTATTCCTACTTATCTTCTTTTTTTCTTCTTAATCTATATGATGTACATAATAAAGAGTATTCTATTCTATTCTATGCACGCAAAGCCGTGAGCAACAGCTGACAATATACAACGTGTAACGTTAACCTTTTCGACGCCCATCTACCTATATAATACGCGATGTGTCCTCCAGCGCCACGCTACAAATGTATAACGTATCTATAGTAAAACGTAGGGATGGGATTAATGTCCTATCGACAAATAATATTGTAAGTTGAAATTAATGTTTATTTACCAATTTACGAAGCTAAATAAAAACTGATACCGTATTTTCATATTTTGTTTTATTTCATAAAAAAAAATCAATATGAAAACCTGGATATATTTCCCATAATAAAAGAAAAGAATTGTAAATTTATTTGACGTGTGTTTTAGAAGGCACATCCCTATTTGTCTCCAAATGTAATCCTTCTACTTCATATCAAGTCATTGGCGCTCGAGGCACGTCAAAATCCTTTCTGATATAAGGATGTCTAGATGTCGATGTCTATGGTATTTTTCTTTTTTCTATTCACTGTAGTCGAGTTACACGTGCGTAATCTCAATCGATTCATGCATAATTTATTTCGTTTTCTTACAACAAATAGAACTAAATACAATCAATAGAAGCTAGATAGGTGGTTTTCTACGTGTTTTTTTTTTTTAATTAAAATGTAGAGTGACTGTTTTACGCAGATGTTACAGATCTTTTTTTTTATGGTAGGTATAGGTGTCGCAAAATACTAGCAATGATTTTTCTTGTTTTTAGAAACTAATAGAAAACGGAAGTACATTCCTGAAACAGAAGTTGACGACTTAACGGAGTGTCAAGACGTCGAACTATTTCAAAATTCTGATTATTCACAAACTTTTTCTTATGATTTATTTATTTATTTTATTTTATTATTTATTTATTTAGTAAAATCTCCCTTACAACTATCATTACAGGTATCCTTAATGCGATAGCGCGGTCTTAAAATTAAATTTTTGACAATATAAAAACTATGAAAAGAAAAAAAAAATAATTAAAAAATATATAAAACTAGTAAAACTTATAATAACATATAATAATAATCTTAGCTTAGCCTAATCTACACTGTAACATAAAATAAACAACAGTATTTTTGCGAATTTACTCAAATAGCACGTAAAAACATCGATCTTGACATGCAGATCGTTAATAACCCGAATTGCGCCGGTCAATGGTGTTTTCGCTAGAAGGTTGGTCCTGGCAACCGGCACGGCCAGTAGCGGCGGGCGGCGCCACCTCCGCACATAGCGGTCCGGTACACATAAACTCAGGCGCTGCAGCACTCCTGGGCTATGCTCAATGCCACGAAGTAGCCTAACCAAATACGAAACAAGCGTAAATTCCCGTCGCTGCCTCAGTTGATTGTACCCGACCATACCGAGCACAAATAGAGTGGGGTACATCAACGGGTAAAACGGATATACCCCATATTGTACAAGTGGCACGTGAACTTGTTCTGTACGCGCTCCAGCATTACCGAGTACTTGGCTTCATGTGGAGCCCATATGACAGCACTATGTTCACTCCAGATGACTCCTGACCAGTGCGTCATACAGGACCCTGACTGAAGCGATGTTACTGAAGTGCCTTGTCTGCCTCAGAACAAATCCCAAGTTTCTAAACGCCGTTTTACAGGTGCTCGCGAAACGACAGTTCAGAACTGACAGTATCCCCCAAATCTTGCACCTCAGAGACTCGTTGCATAGGCGCGGCACCCACTACGTACTCGTGTACTAAAGGGGCACGCGCGCGCGTAAAGCTCATTATCGAGAACTTTAACACGTTGAACAAAAGCTTGTTGTCCTGACTCCATTCCACTACCCTATCTATATCCTCCTGCAAACGTTCACAATCTGATTTACCATTAACCTCGAGCAGCAACTTAAGGTCATCCGCAAATAATAAACAGTTGCCATGTTTGACGACTTCCGGCAAATCGTTGATCATTATGATGAATTCGAGAGGCCCCAAATTGCTGCCTTGGCTCACACCGGACCAGGTGTAATATGGGTCAGATTCACACCCATTATAATCTACGTACTGCTGTCTATCCCGCATATATCCTGCATATGATGAATCTTGTATATAACTCCACACATTGTAAAACTCGCAATAATTCGTCATATTCACCGTAACTAATTTTTTTGTAAGAACACGTGCGCCATCGCAAGATGTAAACATTGCACTACACTAAAATGCACAAGGTCACTATGACCTTGAAACCCGTCCGCTTATGACGTCACAGATTTACTTCTATACAAGTTCCTGGCGTTGTGCGCACTGACAACTAGCCGCTTTGTAGGAATGGGTTTTTCAAACGGTGTTTCACTATCGACAATGATTAGAAAACCTATTTATTCTTGATTAAGGTGAATAAAACGTAGTTTATAGTTTACAATATTTATAAAATATTATTTATTCACGTCATTTTCATGCAATAATAGTATTTATGATCGTTTCGACCAGGGGCGTTCCTTTCATTAAAGCCGAAAAGCCCGGCTTTCAGTCAAACGTGAGCCTAACAATAAAAAATTAAAAAAAATAAAACTACACAAGTAAACTTGTAAATTAACCAACTCAATCATGTCGCAAGAATTGATAAGAATAATAAAAACTGCGCGCCCCGGCCGGCGGCCGCCTGCTATACGTTCGATGCAAGGTTGCCAGGTTTACATACTCGAAGAATAATTATTTAAATCCCGCACAGTTTTCATCACGCGCACCGTTGCCAAACCTCTCCAATACCGCTATTGCGAGAACGCAACAATAAACATCGTCCCGTCTCGCTCGCACCAGCTGGCTTCTTATGAGGCTTCTGGACCTCTCACTATTTGTATACAAATTGTTCACGTTGTTGATTACATCAGTATGTACTTATTTTCCAAATTGTACTGATTTTTAAGCCTGGCTTCTGATTTTTTATGAATGGAACGTATAGCGAAGCGTGTGTGTGTGTAAATAGTATGAATGAGCGCGTCGCTGTGCATTAAAGCTCGATCTATGAAATGGAATAATACAATTTCAAATTAGTTCAAGTTCGTTTCGAGCGGTTACTGGTGCATTTTTTGCTTGGACATTTTCTGTGAAATGAAGTGTTGTGATTAGTTTTGCGGTGATTATCTTTGTTTTGAAGTGATTAAAAAGTTTCATGACATTAAAATGAATTCGGAAACGCTTGCAAATGTGCCTTGTGATGGATTAAAGTATGTGCAATGTTTATTCGGAAAGGTAAATACTTTCAAGTTTTACAGACGAATATAATCTCATTACTTCACCTAAACCTACTTTTTGAGTACCTATTTCTCAGAAATCTAAATTACGTAATAGGCATTTTAGTCGAAAATTGCCTTCAGGGTGCCTTTCCGGAACTTTTAAAGATAGCTCATTTAATTGTGACCATTCCTGCGACAAGTTGTTTCGCGGAACGTGTTAAATAAGTATTCACACATATTTAATTAAGAAATAAGTACTCAAGAACAAGAACGGCTTTCCGAATTATCGAAAATTGCAATAGAAAAACAGCTGTTGGTAGAAATTAAAACGTTCACCAAATTTTGACGCCGACTGATTACGCCGTTTTGAGTTAGAATATATAATTTTTATATTTTGTAAAGGCCGCTTAATTAATTGTAAAAATTAAAGCAGGCGCCAGGATCATGTTCTCTAAATGAATTGACAAAAAACGGCTTTTATCAAAGCTACTGAAGGTAAAGTAAATCTGTCTAGTAATTTTTACCATGCCTTCCGTGTGCGTGTGTGTGGTGTTTGTCATCTGTCTGTGATAAAGAAACGAAAATTGAAGAGTTATGGCTGTTCACATTGTGAGTAATTATAATTATAAATATTATCAACATCGTAAACAATGTGTAGTTAGAAATCAATCAATAACTTGTACGCCATCTAGTGGCCAGATTGTAATATTTTGCCTATAGCGACTGTTGCGAGCGAGTGAAATATGAACTAACTCTGTTGTGCCAATAATGTTAATAGATGGCTCTTATACGTCTTATCATATTTTACACGAAACTGATAATATGAAAATGAAAAAGTTGCGATTTTGTAAAGGATTACCAATACTTTGAGTATATAATTTATAATATAAGAAAAAAATGGTGCTATTAAAAAACATTTCATTTTAATTGCTAATAGCAAAAACTTACAATTATGAAATAAGAATATTAGTAAGAACTAAAACGAATCAGTCGGTAGGCACAACTTGTGACAGGCGATACGGTAGGTAGGTACTTAGTTTTTTTTTTTTTTAAGTATGTTGGCTTGCCCTAAGTTTAACCACTAGGCACGCCACTGGTTTCGACGAGATGAAATATAGCGAGGTCTTCATCGTGTCCCATCACTGGCTTACTTTATATCAAGTACTTGGCGTTGGGGGCATTAAAATATTTTCTGGCGTTTTTGTTTCTATTGAATATAAAAGAAACAAGAACTTATTATGTGTGAAAAAGTTAAAAATATGGCTTATAACAGTGCAATTTTCCATAATAACAAAATAAAAGGTCTTGTAAAAGTCGTAAATTTATTTTATACTATTATTACTTCTAATCAAGTAGTGGCGCTGAGGGCACGAAAATCTCGAAATTGTATACAAGTGATTGGCGTTCAAAAGGTTAAATGCGCAAAACCTCAGACACCCCAACTGATTTTTAATTAAATTGACCTATTTCAGAGAGAAAATAAGTCATTAAAAAAATTGTAAAGGTTTTATGTGCTGTTTTAGTTGTAGTGACACTTAATTATTAAGTACACCTATATCATTAAAATAAATCAATATTTAAGTGTTCATTATATATGTACAACATGCAGGACAAACATATTTTGTGTATTAGTAGATAAGTAATTAGCTCGGCTATGACGCGCCCTATTGTTCTCGCGATGTGTCGGCTCGCATACGTCACGCGCAGTGAGGGCGAGCGAGACGGCACCATCGCATGTTGCACTCGCGCGCCCGCGCCGCCAGTCAGCCTACCGCCTTTCGGGAGATCACTGTGATTCGATCCGCTACCGGTCTTACGCTAATTACTTTGAACATCTCGCTTTGCTTTCTATCTGTTTACTCCATCTATCTATCTAGTGTTTCTCTTCATTCTTGCTGTGTTGTGGACTCTGAACTGTGTATCTACTGTGCTAAGTGTTTATACCTTCCAATAAACTATAAACTTTACTGTGTCGGTGTACAAACCCTTATTTATCTCCGCCCGCACGAATACCTCACGACACTACATAGTTTTACTGGCCATTCTGATCGTTTCTTGCATCTGCGACGACGCTTTACTGAGGGAGGAGTCGTCACCGGGCCGCTGTGCCGCGCTGACATTGGCTTGCTTGACCTATTAATAAATAGACAACGTTTTTAATGAAGATTTTTTTTTTAAATGTGACTTATATTAAAAAGTGGTTCAATTAATTCTGCTCGTTATTCTGATCAAACTATTTTCAGGTTTTGCGCATTTAACGTTACACGTTGTATATATTTTTGAACTGTGCTAATTAAGCCCTTTCATTTGATACCCAACACAGAATAATACAAAAAAAAACTAGGCCATGACTATGCCCGCTAGAGGGCGTCATATTCAATTTAATGTGACGTCGCACTGCCTATAACCAGCGGGCGATCAAGAAGCTTCCAACATTACCTCATTTATCAAATTATTACAAGTGGTTTAGAAGTTATGAGGGAACAGATGAACATACATACATACCGGTCAAAATCATAACCCCCCTTTTTTGCTTCGCCGCAGTCGGGTAATAATCAACTTATAATATTCCCACTGCTGAGACACAGGCCTCGTCTCGGTGAGAGGGGGTGGGCCGTAATCTACCACGCGGGCCCAGTGCGGGTTGGTTGATGTCACATGTCTTCGATTTTTTGCTTTTAGGACATGCCAGTATCCTCACGATGTTTTCCTGCACCGCTTTGAGAACAGTGGTTATGAAATAATTTACTCAAAGTAAAGCGCCTGCCTGGGTCCAAACCTGTGAGCTGTGACTGTGAGTCGCGGCCGTTACCACTGGCCCACCACTGCTCTTGTTCGATTAATACAATAATATAAATTAATTGAAATTGAACAAGACACAGTAGAAGTTTTATTGTTACTACGTCTGGGGGCGCAGTGTTAGATTAGTTTAGTGTCCCGTAAAATGTGTTAAATA
Organism: Eremobia ochroleuca; assembly: GCA_949629135.1. NCBI lineage: Eukaryota > Metazoa > Arthropoda > Insecta > Lepidoptera > Noctuidae > Eremobia > Eremobia ochroleuca. The sequence continues at coordinate 22,323,299 of OX451391.1, forward strand.
TGTTGGAAATACATCAGTCAATCGTTTGACTATTAGCGACGCCAGCGCCACCAAGCGGCGCTCGACAGTCTACAACATACCACTGGACGAGAGTGAAGCACATTTTGTCGATGGCGGTCGAGGAGTGAATACGTTTAGAAGATGTATACCTACAGTACCTTTTACGAAAACATTCGTCACACTAGCGAATCACATGCTAGTGTGATTAATTTGTTCGTAAAATTATAATTTGATTTGAACTGCAAACGGTTTTTCTATTGCGCAATAACCAACACTATCCATAGTATGCCCACAGTAGTTAAAATATGGCTGATGATAACGAGATACACGTACCTTCTCCGTCAAATATATTTTATCATGATGCCAACTTCATCAAGTTGCCAGCGAGACCGCAACCTTCCGTGTTGCCAGCAACGTGTATAGCGCAACACAAACACATGTTGCTGAAATGTTGTTTCCCGTGCACACAAGGTTATTGAGGAACAGAAAGCCAGCTGCTAAAAGGGTAAATAAAAATGTTCTAGATCTAGTCGCAAACTCGTCTCAGCGACCATCAATGTGCTACAGGTGTACTAAGAATGACTCACCAAACTCGAGCTGCGCTGCCTGTTGGACGAGTCCTCGTTAGCGCTCTGGAAGTGATTGCTCTTGTACTGCAGCTGCTCCTCGAACGGCATGATGATGTAGTTGTGCAGGCCCTGCGACCAAGCGAGCGGTCAGTTGGCGACAGCCGGCGGTTCATGCTCGCCGGAAATGGGACCGAATAATTTCGTAATCAGAAAGTTTTGTGCTGGCGATCTTACTAATATTATAGACTAGATATCACGTTAACATATCGAGATTTTTGTGTGTAACCAATTAACACTTCGAGGTTTAGTAAAATTGTTACTAAACCTATGGACTCCTGTCTGAAATGAAAGTTTTCTATTCTATTCTATAAACCTTGCGGAATAAATTATTTTAATGATGGTAACTGCATTAGAATCAATAATGCCGTTGAAAGAACTAAGCCGTCACAGAGACATACGAAAAGCGACTTTGTTTTGTGCTATGTAATATGCATCGATGCGGAAGTGTGTGTTGGTTTGTTATTACATAGCGTAGCAACGGATCGACCAGATACAGGGAAAAGCTAGTATTATTTTATAAGTATCATTCTTTGTTGGGACCGATTTAATATGAGAGTACAGAAATGGCGAATGAAACTCACGTGTATAATAAACCGCACGAAGTTCCGTCTGTAGGACAGCCGGCACTTGAGGAACCAGGCGGCGATGACGTGGTGCGCCAGCGACACCACGTAGTGGTTGTAGCGCGACGGGTTGGTGTAGGGCAGCAGGATGGCGAACACAGACATGTACTGGTCCTCAACGAACGACGCGAACACCTTCGGCAGCCGCGTCAGCGCTACACAGTTATGGATATCAGAGGAAACATCACGACGACACGAACAGTCTTAAGCCAAACAATGACTCCCACTTGAGCCATCAACGTCAAGCATAGATGCAGTGGAAGAATTACAAATCAGAAATACACTAAACTGTGCAGTACCGTTAAAAAAGCACATGGAATTTTAGACACGCGTGTCATACAGAAATTAGCGACCAAGAAAATGTAGTATAAAACCGAACTTTTCCTAAAATCCCGCGTGCACAACTGTTGCTGCAGTCAATTACTCTTATCAACATTCATACACACCGAGAAGATTAGTGGTACTTACTGGACAAGAATTCGAGCATGGGGCTGGCGATAGCCTTGGTGTCGGAGATCTTGGACAGGTCCAGCAGCACCTCTGGCAGCATCTTCACCATGGTCTCGCGCGTTTCCAGCGTGAAGATGGTCAGCGCGTTGATGTAAGGTTGCGGCGTTCGAAGCACTGTGGGGGAGACATGATACATTTATAGGTGGCAAAAGTGATGAATGAGTGTGGAAATCGGTAAAAGATGCTGGTGGTCAGCATACCCGTTGAAGCCGTGGATGCCGGCTGGCTGGGTGACTCGCCGCTCTAAAGCTTGCGGGAGTGATGATGACGTCACACTGAAGTAGGTGCACGAACAGCACAATATGACGCATGTGGCGTTGTAGATACCGCTACAAGTCCAATATTGGAGAAGTAAATAGGCGACAGCCAAACCTCGAATTATGACTTTTTACTTATGCTATTCAGTCGGATCTGCAGTTGTGCTTATCGCACGAATTTGAGGTCTTGACGACGACGCGGGGCGTCTGCTTAATACGTACACAGACCGAAAAGTGATCCGAAGTATTTGAAAATAATTACGATAAACTAGTGTTGTAAACAGTTATCGATAAGCACATTTACATCTTTTGCATGTCCTTTTTAGTGGGAAATAAAATACTTTTTTTTTAATAGGTAACGAATACAAAATTAAATTAATGTCATGTCTATAAATGCTTATTGCAAAAAGTTTTCAGCACAAAACAGTAAATCAGTAATCTCATACTAGGTACACTCACCTGCAAAATTGCATGGGTACCTTAGTGTCTATTTTCCAGTGAACGTTGGAGTTCAAGTTTTCGTAAAGAAACTACAGTCCGCGCGCGAGCTCCGAGGAATCGGTGGCTGAGGAAGCGGGCGGGTGTTCGCCGCGCCCGACCGTCGCTCCATCCCTCGCACTCTCCCAGTACTAGTGTCGACCTTGACGCGAGAACACGCTTATCGAGACATTTTTAATTTTGCGATAGTAGGTAGTGTTATTTTCTACTATAAACTTACACTTATAAGTTGTTTTGTGTCACGATGTACTGCGATTACCGCCTTATATGTGCGAATTGAACCCAATAGAGCTCGTATGGGCAAAAGTTAAAAGGCTCGTGAGGGAACACAACATTACTTCAAATTTTTTTCTGACGAGAGTGAAGGAGATCACCGAAAAAGCTATCACGCATGTCACAAAAGAAGATTGGTGTGGATATGATAAACATGTCTTGGCATTAGAGGAACATTACTGTCAAAGGGATGGCTTAATGGAGAATGTTGTCGACTTATTTATTATTGTAGTGCGTAAGGAGAGTGACGATAGTACATCAAATTGTTCAAGTACTGGTTATTCTGATTGCCACAGTGATCAAATACATACATGATACATTTTTTTTTAAATTTCAAGTACATAATACCCTAATAGAATGATTTCATGATTTACACTCGCGCGGAGGCTCAAGATGTATTAGTATCGACAGTGCAATATCGACTAAATCACAACTCTAGCTCATTACGTCAACATTCCTTATCATTCCTCGGAGCTCGCGCGCGGACTGTAGATTGCGTTGCTTTTTTCACAACTAACACTAAAAACTGTCGCCAAACACTCGGTAATTGTATCTAGGTAGTCATAGTTATACTATAAACATATTATATATTGCAAGTTCAACCTTATGCCCATTTCTTAGTTCTTTTTACAAAGCAGTGTACAAAAAGCAATAAAATTTTACGACCAAAGTTAGCCAGTAGGACAGGGCATGGAGTGGAGACGAATATAATTATATATTTTTTTATTTTCTGAAGATATTGTATTCGTTTTCACGAGTTTATAAATTGAGTTTAAATACATATTTATACTTTAATTTTAGCGTAAATATGATTTTGGGTAGGACACGCGAACATCAATTAAACAAAGATTATCTGGTAAAATTATTTATTTAACTTTTTTGTTCAAGGGTTTTTTTAAGTTTTCAATATGGCAACTCCTGTTATTAGCATGCCGATGTCGCTAAAAATAGTAGTCACCTAATTAATCCATATAATATTTACGAAAACTTCAAAAAAATCGTCCTTTTTTCGACCTCCCATCTTCCCTATTATGGGATAACATAAATATATAGTAAAAGTATAGTATAGTATACAAATACCTAATATAATATACCTATGTATAACGTTTAAATATTCTTTTAAGCTTTTACACGAAATATGTAGCTCAAACTTATTAATTTTAAAAAATAGTATTACAAAAAAAATCGACTCCACCGATAACGAACAGGGTCATTTTTATAACGCGACTAAAAATGTAGTAAGCTATTATACATAGTTCTAACACTGACTAAGCGGCCCTTGAAATTTGCCGTATTATACTTGGGCTGCAGAGTGAAGTTTTGAGACAAATTAAATCAAAATCACGTAATGCGTTGTAAATAAGGCCATAAAAACAACAAAAACAATTCAAACAAGTCTTTTACTTATCGAAAATACAAAATTCCATCCTTTTTTATCGTTCTAGAAGCTATATTTTTACAATTTCTCAGCGAACACTTCGGCATTTTTAACGACCATGTCCAAGTCTCGCACCAACGGCGTTACTAGCGGTTGGTGCGAGACTATTTGAAAAGAAGTGCACAATTGTCAAGTGTGCACGTATTTCATGGGGACTATTTTGAGACGCCGATTGTGTATCTTGGATTTTTAATACATCAATGGAAGAAACGTATTAAGTAGGATAAGTAAGGAGTTACACAGCTAATACATTTATCTAATCATCTATGTGAGCTTTAGTGTAGCATTGTATTTACTAGCATACGTAGCTTAAATGATAAACACAACAAAAAAGAAACCGTTAGGAATATATTCATTATGCTAACGAGTGGTTATTAAATTTAATAATATAATAATCGAGGTGGTAGTTACTTAGCAATAGGAAAAAAGAGCAGCGTCATCGCAGTTAAACAGGCTCGCCAAGCAAAAAAGCACAATTAAAAAAATAAAGAGGTTTATATCTTAGTTTATTATTCAAATGTATCAGTCAGTCTATTAATTATCGTATAACATTATAATATTATGTATAACTTCTTGTTGAGGCCATAGCTTAAGTATGCGTTTTCAAAATCGGAAAGAGGATTGAAGCATATGTAACCTCAATAAAAACAAACATGAGACTAGATTATTTTGTCACAAAGGTCAAACGGATAAAATAGGTAAGCTAAAAACTACAAAATTGGACAAAAACATATCAAATGGTTAGTAAGTAACATACAAAAACAAAAAAATATGTTGTTTTTGAACTTTAAAGTGATCATAACTTTTTATGTAATAATAGTAATATGTTATACACACATAACCAGCTGTCCAGTTAGTATAAGTATTAAGTACTAAGTAAAATAATCTTAATTAAGTATAATGATTAATTAATAGCTCGTGTAATCACCATTCTGGCCGATAACAGCTTGCATGCGGGAACGCATTTCATTAATTCATTTTTTACATAAATCTGAACCACGAATACTCTCGTATATTTGTAAACAATGACCCTCTAACGCATCTGGAGTACGCTCATTTTGATTACTCCACCGTTGACCGATAACACCCCATCATTTTTCAATGGTCTAGCCTGGTGATCTAGCAGGCCAAGGAATAACGCAAATGTCATCATGCTGACGACACCACGCCTGCACGAACGGTGTGTCGGACAATTATCCTGTACAAATGTCATCATGCTGACGACACCACGCCTGCACGAACGGTGTGTCGGACAATTATCCTGTACAAATGTCATCATGCTGACCACACCACGCCTGCACGAACGGTGTGTCGGACAATTATCCTGTACAAATTTGATCTGTGGTAATTCTTCTCTTGGATACACATTTCGAGCGGTAGGCAACATGGTCTCCTCCAGCACTTTTATTTGCACTATTTGCTCGACTTGGTAGTCTGACTAGTTCTCCCGGATCCACTGTACTCATCCATCCCCACGTGTTCACTGCTATATGACCAGATTACATATTGGGCACTACGTGACCACTTGGTTATCGCGTATTACTTCGAAGCCACAAACATAAGCGTCCGTGTTCACTGGACTTAAAAGTATTTTCATCTGTAAAGATTTTTAATTGATAAATGCTTTTTTTTTTCGTAGGTTTTTATTTGAAAAATGCTTTTATAGCGTACATGAGTTTTTAGATTATAAATTGTGAGCTTTGTGAATTGCACGGTCATTTTAAATGATTGTTGTTATTATTATTGTGTGGCGAATCTCTCCCTTTATTGATATGATTGTTATTGACATCTATGATTATTATTTTCTCATTATTATATTGACATTTATTTCATTCAATAAGACAATTTTAATGGGATTATCCGTTTAATGACAATAATTATTTTAAACGAAATATGTAACTTTATTTTATATTTGCACGCCGAAGTCAAAGGCAGAATAAGAGAACAATTTTGTATATTTTACCAACCTTCTGTACCTTATTTATGCAAATAAATGATTTAGATTTTTTTTTTATTTTTTTATTTGATGACATTACTCCAATCGAGCGAACTGTAATCTTGTCCTGTTATGGTTTTCCGTGAGCAAGGGTTTCACAGCATGCCTCCGATAATGCAGCCCTTCACTACGAAGAGTACAACGGACAGTATCAACACTTGTGTCAAATAAATCAGCATAGAGCACAGTATTGTTATTGCCTCGAAAAACGGACAACCGGTTTTATTAACATATCCGATAGAACAGGTTATTTTAAAAGTAAGAGTAAAATACTCGTGTGACAATTTTGTCCCAGTCTGCAGATATCAATTTTTCTCTATTGTTTCCATAAAAAAACCATAGAAATCGCAATAACTTTAGATCTAATGCGTTTTTGATTGCACTTACTTGATGCTTTATATTAAGTAAAATATTAAACAAACGCTCAATTTTGTGCTACGTTACACGTAGTATAATAACGTTTGTAATGTTTTGCGAGCCGATGTTCTCGGTCGCACCAGCCACACTGGCCCAGCGCGCCGCATTCCGCACGCGTACCAACTGTATCGACAGCACACAAGCTATTGTCGCTTTGGTCCACTGTTTATACAGTAATTTTTTTGATACAGTCTTGGTAGTGACGCGCGCGTGTGACCAATAACGAACTGGTCGTTTAACACTAAAATGGTGTTTTTTCGTTTTTACGTTTTGTTTAGTACTCGAAACCTACAGCTTTTTTCCTTTTCTACCTCCTTCCCCCATTGTAATGGGAGATTTGTTCTATCTGAATTAAAAGGCAGTTTTAGGAGATACAAATACAACGTGTAACGTTAAATGCGCAAAACCTCAGACACCCCAACTGATTTTTAATTCAATTGACTTATTTCAGAGAAAATAAGTAATTAAAAAAATTGTTAAGGTTTTATGTGCTGTTTTAGTTTTATTGGTCATTCTGATCGTTTCTTGCGTCTGCGACGACGCTTTACTGAGGGAGGAGTCGTCACCGGGCCGCTGCGCCGCGCTGACATTATTATTTACAATCTATGCTCGTAAAGAACTTACGTTATCTTTGAACAGTGATTTAAATGTTTCCATCACACTTTCCCAGCCTTTGGAAAAAAACTTTCGCCAACATTCTCACCATTTCATAATATTGAATGTTTGTGTAGAAAAACGCCACAGTCGCGAAATTCGCGCGCACGTTCCGCCTGGGTAGCGGGATAAAACAATTACACCTGTGACACATGTGCCGGTGCCGCTCAGACTGAAGTAACATGGCCACTGTCACGTATTTCGCACGCCTCGCCTCCGTGCATATCGTTATTTCTCTTTCTAACCATTAGGTTACGTTTAAGTTAAAAAAA